>MJUU01070151.1:0-32000 GCA_002080025.1 Modiolus philippinarum
TAGACAAAGTTTGGAGTTGATCTGTCCAGGGAATTTCCAGTTATATACATGAAAAATTAATTCTTTCGTTGGAGAGATGACCTGGGTAATATACCAGGACACTTTACGAAATACCACCTTGGCCAAATCATTGGCGGCATTGTTGCTTTATTGTAATGTATAAATAATTCAAAATTGTCAGTTTTTTAATCTGATTTTCTTTATCATGGATTGTATTGTCAATTTTTTGTGTGTGTTGATCCTTGTCTACCTCCTTTTCTCAAATCAAACCTCCGAAAAAGGGGTTCCAATGAGGTTCCTTAAAAGGGGGGTTCCAGACCATTTTTTTACAGATCTTTTGTCAGTCGTGCCTAAATTTTGCACACGATTTTTTTTTAAAAAAGGAGGGCCCAACTCATGGATCCCCTCCTTTTGGAGCAGCCAATTAATGGTAATATTAATGAGTGAAATCGATTAAACATCGAGTTCGGTTCTCAAATTAGGTCATTTATTAAAGAAATTGCATTAAGAGTTGTGTCAAAAAAGAGCGTTCTATGAGATTTATATGTGAATTCTTGACACACGGACAAGGTATGTGTGTTCAGAGGCATGTATATACAAATATGTCATTAATCAGTTGTTGATCAAAGCTCGGACATGTCAGAAAAATTGAGATAGAAAAGACATATGTTCTTCAAGATGAAGCAAAAAATAACAGCGTTTTTCCATTGCTCATTTTTGCCATGTATTTGTAGAGACTATGTCTCATGTGCATTTACTCCATATTCCTTCATTGCTTATATGTGTTGTATTTGTATGGGGGAAAAATCAGCATGGGGAAAAATGGCAATACGTATACGTATTGTCAGTTTTCCGTGGGGGAAAAGTGACAATGATCTCAATTTTCCCAGGGGGAAAATCAGAATGATCTCATTTTTCCCCCGGGGAAAATCTAGCATGGGGGAAAAATGACAATATAACACCGGTACTAGCAAAATGTAGCGGTTTATGTGTATCCAAACTTCCCATTCTCTATCTGGTTTCCTCGTAGCAAAATAAACATAGATAAAAGCCAGTACTGGTAGACTACTAAATCCATACCATAATCTTGAAAAAATTATAAGAAACGTAAAACATATACATTTTTTACATTAGGTTATATATCAGTGATGGTCATGTAAAATTCTAATGCAACATTTTTATAATGGAAGTTTTGATTGGTTAGAACTGACTGTCAATTCCAGCATCTACACACCTGGCACAGGTTAGGTTCCCTGTTTAGTCTGATTCCTTGTATGGCTACAAATACATGAAATCGTTCAATTGCATTTAAATCGCAATAACAGTATATAATTTGAATACCCGAGGGCAAATCCACGAATGACGCCCTCGGGAATGCAAATAATGTACTGTTATTGCATAAACGTTATATATTAATTTCCTTATAAATTATAAATACTTTAATTATTCTTGACAATATACGTGATCTTTTGTCCTAAGAGCTACGTAGCAGCCCGGGACTATAGTTATCACACATGAAGAAGACGGTAAAGATTCCGCCAGATTGAATTACACCCAATTCAAGACACTCTTAGATTCACAAAACTGTTGCATTCGAACGATTAAGTATTATATAATAACCTCATTATAAATTCCAACCGTAGGGAGGAGTTTATATTGAGGTTATTATAAGATTTAATGTTTGGTTCGACTAGTGAAAATCTCTTAACCCTGTGTCACTTATCTAAACACAAACTGTAAATTCTGTCATCACACATTGACAAATACCAGACTATCATACGTTATTTTAATATTTTAAAGTAATCACTGTGAATTTAAAGTAAATTCACAGTGACTTCGGTATTTAGTTATTTGTTACCACTGGGTCGATGCCACTGCTGGTGGACTGTTAGTCCCCGAGGGTATTCACCAGCCCAGTAGTCAGTACTTCGGTGCTGACCCGAAAGCCGATTATTTTTTTAAACCTTCCAATATCTAAAATTTTGTAAATTTTATTGAAAACTAAGGAGTATCTCCCTCATGCAAAGCTCTGTCCTTAGCTGATTTTGGCTTTAAATCTAGATCACTTTGGTTATTTGTTCTCTATCAGTTTTTAAACATCTTTGAGTTTATGGTCTTCCAAACGTTTAGATTTTATCTGCACTGATGAGACATTAGTTGTCGAAATGCGCATATGCAGAAAGTAAATTCACAGTGACTTCGGTATTTAGTTATTTAATTATTTTAACAATGCTGATAAAAATAGTATCAGGTGATTCTCATTTACACAGTTTATTACAAAAACTTTAGTAAATTCTAAACGCAATCAAATTTTTTTTGCTCAATTGTTGAATATACGTACTGTCTAATAATGACTTTTATTTTTCAATACAATGATTTCATTCAGACATGCTTCCTGTGTTAATTGTCGAAACTTCGGTATTTTTGTTTGTTATACTATTTTCTAGTACATTTGTATTTTAAGACTGTTCCAATGTTACTTTTACATATTTCTAATATAATTTCATCGAAATTATTTACTTCTTTAACAGGGTCAACTATTTTCTATTTTCTATTAGCTCTCATATAATGTTTCTGAATTATGATAAAAGTCCTTAATGAATTTTAAATTGATTTCACATTCAGTATTCATTTGATGTAATACAATTTTATTTGCAAGACTGTACTGTCCTATTTCTATGATGCACTTAATTTTAATCCATTATCTAAACAGTTTTGTAAATTTCAGACAGTAAATTTTATGTTATCAACACTTTGACAGAGAGGTCAGAGACAATTAACACAGGGAATTTCGTGTAAAAACAACTGCGCTCGACTGTTATCAGTGACAGGTCATATCCAGAACTGATTGGATAGTCATTGCTTTTTGAATGACATAGGACACACGCCATACATTAATGCAAACATAAAAATATTTGATAACTTAAAAGCAATAAACGTAAAATTTCAGTAACTGAACAGTTGGGATTATATTTAAGGCTATGCATAATTCAACTAATTCCTAACTGCGAATGAATACTCCTATTAGAATTAATATTATAAACACATGTCACATAATTTTTAGCGCGGTTAATCAAACGAGCGTGGTAAATAAACTTTGTCATATCAAAGTTGACCCCCTCCTGACTTTGTTTACTTTAAGCACTTTAAATCTGCAGAATTTCATACTAATTTAATTAATGACTCGGTACACGTTCTTATCTAAATTAGGAATTGATTATAAAACTAACAACTATAGTGATTACATTTTACGACTAATTTAGATATAAAAGAAATTAATATTGGTACTCTGCAAATAGAAAATTTGTGAAGGCATTCGTTGCTTCTTTAAGAACATACCCTGGAGAACATAAAGAATAAACATTTTTAAACAAAATCCAGTCATGCTGGCTGGGGCTTTAGTATAAGTTTGACTTTGCCTGACAAGACCAAGATACGAAACCTCATAATAAGCTAATGATTTACTGGAATTCTATAATGCAATTTAAAACTTAGTGTTGATGTAAGGGACAACGAAAACACTCCAGTTTTTACAGAATTGTCAAAATTTTATGGAATATTATGTAAAATAGTTTAAAATATTTCACAGATTTTTTTTTTAAAATGTCTGAAGATGTTAAAACTTTCCAAAAATCAACGCACTCTACCTAAAAAACAACAGTACAAGCATTCATAACTTGAAAATTAATCGATTCGCTACTTTTTGATAATTCGATTTGAAATAACGTTGCAAGTTAACATCCACAAAATTATTATAGCTGCCTCTTATTTGATAGAAGTTTTTTTTTAACTCTTTCTCTTTCCACATTACTTTGCCCTCATGACTATCTCCCTCGTGCAAAGTTCTGTGCTTAGCTGATTTTGGCTTTCCATTTACATTACATTGGTTATTTGCTCTCTCTCAGTTTTAAAACATCTCAAAGTTTATGGTCTTTCAAAATTTTTAGATTTTATCTACTCTGAAGAGACATAAGTTGTCGAAATGGCCATATGCAGAAACCAAATTTACAATAAGTTCTGTATTAGCATGTTTTTACCCAAACTTGTCTCCAAAATTCTTGTTAAAATCAAAATCGGACCAGTCTAACTACTAGCATACTGTTCAGAATTATTTTTCTAGTTGCGATATATTGAAGTCTAGTTCTGAAATAAATTTCACACACAGTTATACAATTAATTTCAAACAGTGCAACACCAAAATATCGCGTGCTCGAGTTTTATGTCGGTTCAATCTTGCTCTTTGGACAAAGTTTGATTAATCAGAGCAGTTGTTGGCGATGATTGCTGTTAGAACAATTCCTGACTTTGAATGCAAGAGGAAAGGAATTTGGTTTAGAAGTTAGAAATCGAAGGTCAAATATATTTACAGAATTAGGTCTATTTATTTTCATTTTCGATTTTGATTTAAACAGAGATTTAGGGAAACTCCAGAACAACAGAAATTTTTATTTCAAAATATGTTACAGTCCTTTACACATATATTCCAAAAATAAAATGATCTTTTTTCGATCCTCTATTTTCTGTCATCAGGCTTTCAGCAACTGGAAAAATACTTGATTTTTATCTATAGGTGATAAATATTCCATGAAGTTTACGAGATACCAAAAAAATTATTTACCGGAAAAGGAGTTAATTAATTCGCCTCAAAAAGGATAATATATGACGTTTGATATTAATTAATCAAATACGAAATCAAGACTAAAAGCCCAAGAGAAGAACGTTCTGGTGTTCTTTATGTCATTTTCTCAAATTTCTAGCAAATTTAACCAACGCCTGACCGGTGTGATAAAAATATTTCTCATCTTTAGAGAGAGAACAACTCACGAGAAATTTCCCACCCAATCTATTCGGAACATAATCCTCGATGTTTTACGTTATGTCTTTAGAGAAACATTATCTACAACTTAAACCCGTGGGGAAGTTAAGATCATTGTCAGTGTCCCCCATGGAAAACTGGCAATACGTATTGCTGCTTTCCAAATGATCTATCCAAATGAGCTTGAAATTAAAGAAACAACTGAAACACCTACTTCAGCTTCGTACCTAGATCTTTTATTGTATATTGACGAAGATGGACGTTTGAAATCTAAGCTATATGACAAGCGTGATGATTTTAATTTCCCCATTGTGAACTTTCCCTTTCTTAGCAGCAATATACCTACCTCTCCAGCCTATGGAGTGTACATTTCACAGTTGATTCGTTACTGTCGAGCTTGTAGTTTGCACAGTGATTTTTTGAACAGAGCAAAAACACTGTCCCAAAAGCTGCTTAGTCGGGGATTTGTTCAACCTTTGTTAATTTCATCCCTCAAGAAATTCTATGGCCGTCACCATAGCATCATTGAAAGATATGACGTGTCAGTATCCCAAATGAAAGTGGACATTTTCAGCTAGATTCACGTCTTCCCGGATTTGACTACCGACTTTGACATTTTCCCGGATTGAATCACTCACAGTGTGACAGGTGCTGTTAACAGAGCAGGACATGCTTACCCTTCCGGAGCACCTGATGTCACTCTCAGTTTCACTGGAGTTCACACTGTGAGTGCCTTTGTTCTGAATGTTGTGGTTTCTGGTTCTGTGCTTTGTGTCTGTCTGGCGTCATTGTTTTTGTGTCTAACGTCATTGTTTTCTGTGTTCTTGTTTTTGCCCTGTCTTTGGACTTCGATTTTTGTGAATTTCACCCCTTTGTTCCTTCGGTATTCTACTGCCGTTGTTTCCCAATGCTGGTTTTTCAATCAAAATAAAAATAAGTTTAAGAATAACATACAAGAATTCAAAATAACATGTTTAGATCAACGTTAGAACTGATAAGTTTTTGTGCTGGCTTAATGCAAACAAACGCCATAAATTCTTATGACAATATAAAGAAAAAATAATAAAAGAATCACATATATGAATGAAAGACAGGAATATTATGGTATACCGTGTAACAGGGGATTAATTACGGCAGTGTATTCCTTTCTTTTGGATAAAATGCACTAGGTTAGAATATCCACAACATCTAATTGACCAATCAAAATGGAGTACTGACCATGACGGAATAAACACCATGGCAGAAATACAATACCAGGACATTCTGCACGCAGGAAAGAAAGTATATGCTTACAACAGCTATTGATTCGTTCCGTCTGCATATTTTTTCATAAGGTCCCCGAATCCGTTTTCGTGCTACACATCTCTGAATAGTGGTTCATCATTCAAATTACGCCAAAAAATCAGAACTTTTATCGATGACTTCGCTATTTTGACAGCAGGTTTTATCGAGACAAATCCATTTTGATGAGCCTATTCTGTATTCAACTATTTATACCGGCAAAGTAAATTCGATGGCCTTAAATAAAATTTACATCATTAACATATTCGTTTTTGAAGAAAAAAAATGTAGGATACGTTATGATATTAGCACAGTTTATAGAAGATTATTGAACTAATATTTTTTTGTACGTTTTACATAGATTCTTTATGAATACAACATAACTGGTTGATTTTTCTTTCGGTCTTATTTCAAACATTAAAAAGCTAAAACTGATTTTATTTCACTTATTAGATATTCATCTCCATTTAAGGTAAAGAGTCAGTAAAAAAGCGCCACGTAGTGAAAACAACTTTTTTGCGATGTAACAGTAAGAGGGGACGTAATTTTGGCGTGAACTATTCTATTTCAGAGTGGGACGTTTCGTTTGGTAATGAATGCGGAAAAGTTGTTCAAATGTACTTCAAATCCCAATAACTGTTGTAAATGCGATAAATCATTAAGGTTTTTTATGAATGCTTGTGTTGACTTTTTTATTTAAGATATACAAAGTACTAGTACAAAAGGTCTGCATTGACGATAATTTACGGGAATATAGCCGTCCCATAAATAAAATATTACATATTTGGGAATGACGATATGCCAACTATTCAAAACATTTCTTTGACGACTGTTATCATGAGAAAACAAGTTTTTTAACTCTTGGTATACTAGGATAAATTCTAATCCATAAGACGGTACTCACACATCGGTTACCTGCAGCTACAAATGTGTGTGATTCATCCCTTCAAATAGAATTAAGTTATTTTGATTTGTGAAATCTTTTGTTCCGAGTTCATTTGTATTACTCGCGCCATTCCAATTTCATATACTAGTATATAAAATGATAATAGTGCGTTGTGTATGACACTTATTATGTCGCCCCAGACGAAGTCGGGGAGACATATTGTTATTGTTCCGTTTCTTTGTTATAATTATTGTTTCTTATTATTAAGTCTCCCATACGAAGTTGGGAGACTTATTGTTTTTGTTACGTTTCTTATTATTATTCCGCTTTCTTTCTTTATTCTCGTCCGGATGAACTTGTCCGAACCAGATCTCAGTGACTATTTGACCTAGAAATTTAAAACTTTGAAGGATGTTGGCCCCATATATCTAGTTGTGTCTAAAACAAAAATTTTTGCAAAGGAGGTTTATTAAGGGTACATTTGGGGGCTCAAAAAGGGGTGGGGTCTGCAATGTTAACCCTATGGGAAAATGAAATTTTGGATATTTTTCACCCTTTTTCTCACTGTATCACAAAACTTTTAATAATAGCTTCATGAAACTCCATAGGAAAGGTGTTTTTTATGTAAGAAAGGGTTCTACAGCATTGGAACTTTCAAAATGATTTTGGTTGTCATGAAAACCAAACAAAAAAATGGAAATTTTGAGAAAATAGTAATTGTATTTTGATTACAGCAATACAAATCACATATGTTTATAAGGGGAACCCCTGCCCAAATTTTATTTGGAAGGAGGTCTGAAATTAGGTTTAATAGACCAAAAAGCATTTGGTTGCCATGGAAACAAAGTCAGAAACTTATATTTTTGAAAAATCAGGTTTTATGATAAAAAAGAAGGAATTTTGAGAAATATTAACAATGGAGGGATATGGAGTAAATGTAAATGAGACAAAATCTCTACAAATACAAGGTAAAACACAGCAATGGAACAACGCTTTTATTGTTGTTCTTCATCTTGAAGTCACCATGAGGCCTTCAACAATTAGCATTACTCATACCTCATAACAAGTTCAAGACGGCCCCTAGCACCGGTTTGAGCGGTATTCATTGCTAATTGCTGAGCAACGCTACATCCATGCTTTTTAATCCTTTGATCCATGGATGCGGGATCGTCAACAAACATAAACTTTACTGGCAAAGTGTTCTTACATAGCTTATAAGTGAACTCCTGCCCAAATTTTTTTGGAAAGGGTCTGAAATTGGGTGTAATGGACAAAAGAGCTATTGTTTGTTACGGAAACAAAACAATACACATATTTTTTGTAGAAAAATTGAGTTTTCTGATTAAAAAAAGGAATTTTGAGAAATATGTATTACATAGGGGGGAACCCCTGCCCAAATTTTTTGGAAAGAGATCTGAAATTGGATGTTATGGATAAAGGAGCATTTGTTTGCCATGGAAACAAAACCAAAAGCTTATTATTATTTTTTTTTTTTTTAGAAAATCAGGTTTTCTGATAAAAAATAAGGAATTTTGAGAAATAAATATTACATAGCTTATAAGGGGAACCCCTGCCCAAATTTTTTTTTTTGGAAAGGGTCTGAAATTGGGTGTAATAAACAAAAGAACACTTTGTAGCCATGAAACAAAACCAGAAACGTATTTTTTTGTTGAAAAATTGAGTTTTCTGATAAAAAAAGGAATTTTGAGAAATTTGTTTTAAATAGATTATAAGATGAATCCCTGCCCAAATTCTCTTTGAAAAGAGATCTGAAATTTGATGTAATGGACAAAAGAGCATTTGGTTGCCATGGAAACACAACCAAAAGCAATTTTGTTGTTGAAAACTAGAGTTTTCTGATAAAAAAAGGAATTTTGAGAAATATGTTTTAAATACATTATAAAATGAATCCCTGCCAAATTTTCTTTGGAAAGAGATCTGAAATTGAATGTAATGGACAAAAGAGCATTTGGTTGCCATGGAAACAAACCAAAAGCGTATTTTTTTTGGAAAATCAGGTTTTCTGATAAAAAGAAGGAATTATGAGAAATATGTATGACATAGCTTATAAGGGGAACCTTTGCCCAATTTTTTTAAAGGGTCTGAAATTGGTTGCAATGGACAAAAGAGCACTTTTTTGCCATGGGAAAAAACCAGAAGCATTTTTTTTTTAAATTTAGTTTTCTGATAAATATTTGAATCGATCAAAATCGATTTCAATCAGTTGTCGCTGTTCACACTATGAATATATCGATTGCAATCGATCTTTTTTTGGTCCCATTGAAAGAGGTGGTTTCAAATAGAGACGAATACAGCTTTGATATGAATAATTTAGATGGATTGCGATCGAAACTGATAGGCATGCGATCGATCGATCGATCCAATCGGTTCTAATGAGAATGATAAAAACCGATTGCAATCGAATCATGTGTTTACGTGAACGTAATCTATCTTTATTAAGATCAATAACATTTAGTTCTAATGTTAACATGGCCTATGTCAGTTTTTCAGGTTCCGTTGTTGTCTCGTCAACAATTTCCAATACAACATGTAACATACACATTTTACTCTCACATGGATTATAACTTTCTGCATTATTGCATTTTAATCAGTCATGCATAATGTTTTATTTTATTTTTATTTTTTTGTCGAAAATTAAACTTAGATTTACCCACAGCGTTGAATTGTTAAAATGGGAAAAAGGGAGATCGGTCTTATGAACAGGGTAGAAAGACTTTGGTGTGAAAACTTAAGACGGAAAAAAGTGTAAAAGTTGGACCCAGGTTAAATTGCGAAATATGCTGACGGAAAATCTTTTTTTTTTTTTTTTTTTTTTTTTTATNACATAGCTATGATCATACTGGGCCGTGAACGAATTGTTGCATCGTTGTTACACCCGAGTGATACTTAACCTGGGCATGTTCCATAAGGAGTTGTAACAAATAACCTGAGCATGTCCCGTAAGGAGATTGGTTGTAACAAATAACCTGGACATGTTCCGTTAGGAGATTGGTTGAAACAATTAACCTGGACATGTTACGCAAGGAGATTGGTTGTAACAAATAACCTGGAAATGTTCTGTAAGGAGATTGGTTGTCACAAATAACCTGGACATGTTCCGTAAGGAGATTGTTGTAACAGATAAACTGGACTTGTTCCGTAAGGAGATTGGTTAAGTCGACAGAATAAGCATGCTCTACTATGAAACTTACTAGATATGCTTTTTGTAGCGAATATGCGAAATCCGTGGAAACTATTGATACACATCCATTAATACGTCTGGATATTTACAGATCTTTACATACTCATTAAATTTACCTCTATTTGTACATATGTTTCTGCCCTTAATATTTTTTCTGAATTATGATTCCGTTTATTTCTACTTTGAAAGTAAATATATCAGAGTAAAGAACTATGTCCGTAATATAGTATCAAGCACAGGGGCCGGTAACATACGTTATTGATAGACCGGGCCCCATATATACATATATGGGGACCTGTCTATCAGTAGTGTATGTTACCGGCCCCTGTGGTATAAAGTACCAACGTAGACGCCAGTTTTTGAAAAATAAAACATTCTATAGAATATGTAAAGATTTGTATAAATAAGATATAAATCGGGTATTTTCTTCTTCTTTTTTTCAGAAATGTGAAAATGATGAATCAGTCCATGGTCTCTTTTTCTAATAGTATGGACATGGAAACATGTTATTAGAAAGTACCTATCTATAATTATCATATGCTAGACCCGTCATTCAAGGATTTCCGACGTCACGTTCTATCTTTATATGCG
This sequence comes from Modiolus philippinarum, assembly GCA_002080025.1. Lineage (NCBI taxonomy): Eukaryota > Metazoa > Mollusca > Bivalvia > Mytilida > Modiolidae > Modiolus > Modiolus philippinarum. The sequence goes on from MJUU01070151.1 coordinate 10,777, forward strand.
ACGTCTCAATTTTGTCAAAATTTTGACATGCCATGCTAATTTCAAATGTCTCTCGCGAAAAAAAAACAAAATCGGTGACCCCCAAATTTTTTGACATTAATATGTTTCTCAGCACATTTAAGATATATATTTAGTTTTTTGAAAAATTCTATGTATTGGTTTTACTTTAAAATGACAATTTAACAGAAATTTCACGGCTTCTTTCACGATTTTCACGTTATTTCTTTGTTATTTAGGGAGTTTCGACTACTAACTTTTGGCAGCTATCATTAATAAACTAAGTCGGTTACCCCCAATTTTTTTTCGATATCTCTATGTAATTTGATAATATCTATCATCATGAAAACTTGAGAATCAGTCATAAAAAAAAAACTGGATTTACTATTTTCCATTATTCTATATTCTATGTTTCGACCCGAATTTGTTATAATAGTGTATAATAAGCCTGCGGTATTATGTGTTTTGTTACATTTTATAAGATTTTACGAAAGGATATAGAGTAAATGAACATGGGACCATAACACTTATGTTAACTCCAACTGCAATTAATTCTAATGAGCTGTATGGCCATTTCGGAAATTAATTCCTCATCAGCAGCACTAGAACCCAAACATAGGAAATCCACGATTTCAAAAAATGCTTATTATGCATAAAACAAACAAAATCCGAATAATCAGTAATATCAAATCTACGATGGAGGGAGTCTAACCTTAGAATTTAGAATTCACATAAATTTAGATAACACGTACTTATAAAGAAAGTGTACACATGAGATATAATCTCATGTACAAGTACACCACATCTAAGAAAAATAAAGAGTATACATCTCAAACACGGGGAATTGTTTTATCAACTCCATACTGCATTAAAAGACAAAGTCCTGTATTAAATATTTTACGAAAGGATAAAGGGTAAATGAACATGAGACCATAACACATATGTTAACTCTAACTGCAATTAGATTTAATGAACTGTATGGGCATTTCGGATATTAATTTCTCATCAGCAGCACTAGAACTCAAACATAGGAAATACACGATTTCAAAAAATGCTTATAATGCATAAAATCAAACGAAATCCGAATAGCCAAGGACAAAACTACGATAGAGGGAGTTTATCCTTAAAATTTAGAAATGGCATAAATTTAGATAATACTTATAAAGAAAGTGTACACATGAGACATCATCTCATGTACAAGTACACCACATCTAAGAAAAATAAAGTGCATGGAAAGACTTCCATATGGCACCTCTTTGGTTGACGGAATAATCATAGAGATACATGGAGGGGGTGCCAAAAGGAAGTCTTGCCAAGAGCATACATCTCAAACACGGATAATTGTTAAACATGAATTATTAACCCTTTTTCAGGATGCTTTAAAAAACGGTTGTAAAAGGATGGAATGGATGATCTTTGATTGGAATACCAAAGTTTCAGATTATTATAAACGAAGAGGGGCTTTAGATATCACTGATACAGACGGAATTCACGTTTTTCAATTGGAAGAAGTGGATATGCAGAAATTGTTAAAATAGTAACTAGTAGTCAATAACCAGTATCTTTATCAGTGTTTTTGCTCCTATTCGGATACCTTCACGGAGAATATATCTATAGCTTATTGTGGTTTACTAAATATTGCTGATTCAGAACTGAATAATAATTATTTGATAAACACGAAATATAGATACATAAGTAATTTATATTTTACCTTATCTAGTCATTAATAACCATAGAAGGGCGAGTATTATTAACAAAACTTATTAGTCTTATAAGTCGTCCGTCATCTGGGTTGTCGTAAGATTTACCTACAAAGGTTTTCCTTTGATACAATTGGCCGCATCAATACCAAAATTGGTCGCAATAGTCCTTAAGTGATCTCATCAGAGACATTTAATTTAATTTATGTTGTGTTTTATATGTCTCTGATCTCATTAAATGATTTAAATGATTTATTCCTTCAGATCGACATATAATCAAATATTGGCATTAGTTGGGAACACAATTAAAAATTGAACACTTTTGGAAAAGGCATTTTAAGACCTTTTCCTCTGAATTTAGATTTATGGAATTTATGAAGTGGAAGAAATTTATTTCCACTTTAAATCAATTCAATCAAACTCTGAATTATTTATGCCTTTACAAACGTACTTTGACTTGGACTGAGTAGGATAAAGAGTTAACTTGTTAAAAATCTCAGTCAAGTAAAGTTCCTGGTATTGGCTATCAGCATGCGTACCTTAGTTGTCATAAACAATGTTCTTGGATAAATTGTGATTCATCTAAGATATTCTAAGTGTCTAACCCTTTCATCGTTTTCTTTGCAAGTCCACTTCTACTCCATTTTCCCATCTGTTTTGATTAAATCCAATAAAAATATAATTCGACGAGTAATCGTATAGTAAGGAACTCAGACACTTCAAAGAATATCATGCATATAGACATATTCACGTGATCGGCCACAACTTTCTTTAACAACATGGCTATACTTTGTAAAAAAAATAGTTATCATGAAGGCATTCATAGCTAACGTACATGTTGTGTCTCAATATATATCATCATTGTTCATAGTCGTGAATTTATAAACGAATAATCACTCATGCCTGAAATTTTACGTTTTCTTGATTTTTTTTGGACATTTTCAAGAAAAAGAAAGGAATACGAACAATAACACCTGTTATCCAGCTAATAAACGGACGCCACCGCAAGATAAAGACTATCTAATTACGACTATATATCAAACTTTGGTACCTACATACATTTTAGCGGTTGGTAGATGTTGTAAAGTGTAACGTCTATTGTAACTGAGATTGCCTGGATTGGCCACGATATACTTTATACAGTGATTAAATGCTAATTTCGTATTTCATAGCACCATTGTCGATTGTTAAGACTTCTTTTGACCTAGTGTCATGTACCATTATGAAGATAAATGAAGGATCGCTGAGTATACAGTTTGGTTTTGTTTCAAGACTATCACAAAAAATAACTAAATTCATGCAATTGCAAATCCTTATTTTAAAATGCGACCGCATAATCGAAAAAAGGGTGATGAAAAAAAGAACAAAATATTGAAATTGTTCCCACGGGCTGGTGCTAGTAAAACCCAAACAGATCACTATCCGACGTTGTCTATGTATCTGCCAGTGTTAAATTTTCTGACTATTGAACTGTTTTAACCTTTGCAAATTTTACTTGAAGGAAATTTCCTTGTGAGCATCATGCCTTTTAGAAAATTGTTTCTATATTTTTTTTCAGATTGTTTTATTTTTTGAGACTTTGGATCAATACTTCTAAAAGGAAAATCTTTGTGAAATTTTCGGTTGCTTACAAAAAGTTACTTAACCCATAACTTGAACTCATCACTACAGAAGTTTTATGGTCGACATCACGATCTTGTAGACCGCTATGGGATATCTGTTTCTCAGATAATAACATATCATTTTCTTTGCCACTAAAATTTGTTTTTCCTCTACCTGATTTTACTTTACTTCCGGAGTTGACATCTTCAACACAACAGGTGTCTTTTAAGAAGCAGGAGATTGCTTAAACTACCCGTGCACCTGATTTCACCCAAGTTTTTTTATTGGGTCCGTGTTGTTAATTTTTGTATGCATGTGTGTGTGTCTTCATTTTTCTGTTTTGTGCCTGCTCATTCTTTGTTTTTCCGATATCGCAATTGTCCTTGGTTTGTTTGTTTTAAACTGACGTTCGGGTATTAATTCCCTAATCATTGATAGACTGACGGTTTGGTTCTCACTTACTCTATTGATATCTTTATTAAATAAATCAAAGATATTAATAAATGATTTTAGATATTTATGAACCAATTTTAAATACCAATAAATCGTTTGTAGACATAAATAAATAATGCGAATTTTAAATATATTTAATTCAATTTTTTTAATTATTAAAATTGTATTATCAATATTTTTAACTCGACAAGAATTTTGGATGATTATTCTTCAATTCTAAATATCTATAACTCAAATCTCTATCATTCGATTTATTGATTTTCCATAAATCGCCTCTATGACACTGACAATAATGTTTATTCTATTAAGAATTCAGCTGATCCTGATTTTTTTTTTACATATCTAAAATTCATTTTAAATCGTCTTTGTGACACTGATCGTTATCTGTATTTCTTGAATACGTGGCAAAATCGAATGGAATCATGTCGCTATTTATTATAAATTTGGAGGACTAATAGATTACATCCTTATTTGTTGTTAAAAGAAAAAAATATAACTGTATTAATCAATGAAAGGATATGGAGCAAATGTAAATGAGACAAAGTCTCTACATAAACTTGTTAAAACAAAGCAGTGGAACAACGCCTTTATTGTTGTTCTCCATCTTGAAGTCACAATGAAGCCTTCAACAATGAGCTGTGCTCATACCTTATAGTAAATTCAAGACGGCCCCTAGCACCGCTAAGCGGAATAGAGAAAGGGGATATTTGGGTTTTCATAAACCGGTTTAACCATACCGATGGCTTTTGTTAATGCTGGTGAAAAGTAAGGCTGTCCCGAGTTCCCATCTTTTTGTACGTTTTTTTTTTATTTTATTAGTTCCCTAGCAGATTTTAGCATGTAATTTTCAGCCATTGGAGATGTTAATTATCATCCCTTTTTATTTCATTGAGAGTAAGATTTTAAGTCAGCAGTTTAAACTCAATATTTGCAAATGACTAAAACAATTCATTTTTTGACAATTTTACTCCAATTTAACCTTTGGAAGGAGTTTTTATGTTACGATATAAAAAAAATGGTTTAGTCTGCTGTTTAAACTTAGTCTTTGAAAATGATCAGCTAGATCCATTTTTTTTCAAATTTCACTTTTTAATATCCTTTGGAAGGAGTTTATATGATGCGATATCTAAATTTAATGAATTTTAGCATAAATATGATTTGAAAGTAAAAATTCTTGTCTACGATTCAAACTTAATGAACCAGAATTAACCAGAGTTCATTTTTTTGAAATTTTACCTTAAAAAAAATTTCCAAGAAGTTTAAATCTTGTGATATCCAAAGTCGTTTCATAAATGTGATTGGAAAAGTAAATCTTTTAGTCTGCCGTTTAAACTCAATCTTCAAAATTTTCAAAACAATTCATTTTTTTCGTTTTTGTTTTTGTTTTTTGTTTTCCTTATCATATCATTTCAAAGGAGTATATGTTGCAATGTCCATATATTCGCATGTATTTCATTCATATCACCCCACACAATAGAAAAGAATAAACGAGTTCATGAGCGCATTCATTTCGTGTGGATAGTGTATGGAGTAAATGCACATGAGACAAAGTCTCTACAAAAACATGGTAAACAAAGCAATGGAACAACGCTTTTATTGCTGTTCTTCATCTTCAAGTCACAATGAAGCCTTCAACAACGAACATTGTTCATACCTCATAGTAAGTTCAAGACGGTCCCCTAGCACCGGTTTGAGTGAAATTTATTGCTAGATGTTGAGCACTGCTACACCCATGTCCCTTTACCAATGGATGCGGGGTCGTCAACAAACATAAAAATAACTGGCAATGTGTTCTCACAATCGCTGTAATCTAATGCCCGACAAAAAGACTAACAGAAGGCAATCATAACACTTAAACAACCACAAGGCAATTCATCTAGTAAAAGGAAAGAAAACTTAGCATAATACAATTATGAGATCAGGCCGGCACAATAACAGGATTTGAAATTAAAAAAAAAATATTAGAATTAAAACCCATCTCTCGCACGGGGAATCTTTTTACGGACTCCACACTGCAGTAGAGACAAACGCCAGTCGTAAATGGTGTATGAAAGGATATGGAGTCAATGCACATGAGATAAAGTCCCTACAAATACATGGTAAAAACAAGCAAAGGAACGACGCTTTCATTGTTGTTCTTCATCTTGAAGTCACCACGAGGCCTTCAACAATGAGCTTTGCTCATACCTCATAGTAAATTCAAGACGGCAACAAGCACCGGTTTGAGCGGAATTCTTTGCTAATTGTTGAACAACGCTACACCCATGTATCTACGTGTCTGTTTAGTTTGAACGTTTCAAATAGTAATATTCGTTTATATCACGTGTGCACTCAAGTATGCATTTCGCTGGAATTGTGGCGTTGAACATTCTAACAGTTGTAAAAAAAATAATAATAAAATAAAATAAAAAAAAAAAATAAAAAAGCATGCCAAATAACAAATTCTCATACCCCAATGACGGTCAAAAACGATTTATTCTACCGAAATGTCCTTGTTTAGGTCAAACTGTTCTCGGCAATCTTGCTGACATCAAACTCTTTGGGAACGAGACATTTCTGGACGCGAAACTGAATGCCGGTTCATGTCCAGAATGGATATCATAAAGAAATTATTTGTAAAGTTCTGGCTTGAAAATCCATTTTTCTCACTTATTTAAACTTTTCTTAAGCAAAAAATTAATTGATCTGTATTTTAGAACATTCCTTTATAATTTTGAGATATCCGTTCCGGAAACAAACCGGCATTTAGTGCCACCTTCCAAAATGACATATGACTGCAATATTAAAAATACCACCTAAAGTAGACGGGGTTACATTTTTATTCAGACAAATTCTGTTTTAAACAGATTATTATGGCTCACCGTGTATTATGATAAGGAAGAAAACAGTAAATATCCATTACTTCCTATGTTATCTTCTAAGACAAATGATTTCCCCATTAATCAGAATCTTTTGTAACTCGTACGTTAAAATACAAATATAGGTCTATTTTTGCCATCATCAAAACACAAGGTCATGCAACATTTTTAGCGATTTCCGTGACTTGAAAAATGATATTTTTATTTCGCACTGACTTCTTTACTTTAACCCAATTACCTTTTCTCCAAACTCGCTATGAAAAAATGTGTTGTCAGGACTAGGTTGCACAAACGTCAATTAAAGTTAATTGACGTTTAAATTTTAAGTGTAGATTAATTTGGTTGAATTTGTTAAGAATTTAAGTTACACTTAAAATTTAAACGTCAATTAACCTTAAACGTTTGTGCAACCCAGTCCAGGTTACTTATTTTTTTTTAAACTTGCAATATCAAAATTGAGAAAATTTTGTTTAAAATTAAGGAGTATCTCCTTCTTGCATAGCTCTGTCCTTAGCTGATTTTGGCTTTTCTATTTAGATCCTACTTTTTTTTATTTGCAGGCATGGGGTAATGCTAATTTGTAATTTTAATGCCCTGTAATGCATTACATTATTACAAAGTAATGCATGTAATGTGTAATGCTCCATCATTAGCATTACATGTAATTGTAATATAATGCATTACATTTCAAAAATGCCTGTAATTTAAGCTTTACATGGCATTACATAGCATTACCTTTTCTACTTTGGGTAAAGCTTTCCTACTAAAAAAATGTTTTAGTGAAATGTATTGGAACTCTATGTAAAATTTGAACATTGTCTTTTTCTTATGTCTGCAAACTTTGCAACTTATCTAAAAGTATAAAAAATGTTTTGTTTTCAATCAGAAATTTTATAATGAAAAACATTTAATCTTATTTCACACAACAAACACAAGCTTCTAGTGATCAAAGTACAATTAGTTTGAAGGTCAACGATTGTCACATGTAAAACTCTTAATTAGTTTACATCTCAATTAATTCCTTTCCTTTAATAAGTGGATTTATGGCTTTAATTGGTGTTAATTAAAGTGTCAGTTATAAGAAACCAACTCTATGTTTATTTATACCTGTAATTAAGAGTATGCAAACCAGGATGACACCAAACCATGAATATATATGTACTTTTTTCTCAAAAACTACATATAAAAATCATTCTTTAAATTTTGAAAAGGTCACATGAACTTAACACAGTTAAGGTGAAATAAGCCCACATTTATCTCCCCCAATCCTTTTCTAAATTTAAAAATTGTCGCAGAAAAGTTTAAAAGAAGGAGGAAAAACATAAACTACATATATGTAAAAGAGATAATACAGTATGCAAATTACATATACATGCAATGAAATATATACATTTTGTAAGTACAGAAATTTCAACTAAGAGGATGGATCTTTCCACTTTAAATTTTTTAATGAATCTGCATCATCTTCAAGATAAGCAATACTATCAGTTTTAAAGAGTTGACTGAATTTGGTCCTTTTCCTGCTACATAAACCAGCTCATGGTATTTACTGTGAATAAATTGCAAATGCATGATTAACTGTTTCTTTCTTGATAAAATTTGAAAAATGTAATATGTAATTTAATGCATTACCTTTGTAAAGTAATTGTAATATAATGCATTACTTTCAAAAATTGAAGTAATTGTAATTGTAATATAATGCTAAATTTTCAAATTTAATTGTAATATAATGCATTACATTGCAATGTAATGGCCCCATGCCTGGTAATTTGTTCACTATCGGGTTTAACACATATTTCGGTTTTGGGGATTTCCAATTTTTTTTATTTTATCTGCATTCATGAGACATAAATTGCCTCAATGCGCATATGAAGAAACTTAATTCACAGTAACTGCGGTATTTTGTTATTTATTTCACTTTTTTTAAACATCACCTATGAACTATGAACTATGTTGAAAAATATTTAATATCAAACTTAGCAGTAAGTCTTCCAGGGAAGACATGTGTCTCCTGCGAAATAACAAACAAAATATTCGAAGTTAGGAGATCCCAAACTCTATTACACTGTAAAAGCCTCCATACTGATACTCCTTATTGAATTGCAGAAGGCTGGGACATATGGTTCCTAAGAAAAATGTGACAGAATTTTTCAAGGCGCAAAATATATTCTAAGTTCCATCAAACAGGAACTGGGCATACGATCCAAACTCTTTGTTACACCGTATTGGTCTCCGTACTGATACTCCATGCCAAATTGCAGAAGGCTTGGATACATAGTTTCTAAGAAAAATGTGACGGAAATTTTTTGTGTCTCTAATCGGCAAAAATATGATATGTTCCGTCAAACATGAAGTGCGCATGCGAAAGATCTTAGACTCTGTTACACGGTATAGGTCCCCAAACTAATACTCCATGCCAAATTGCAGAGGCCCTGGATACATGGTTCCTGAGAAAAATGTGACACATATTTTGTGACGTCGACGACGCTGCCGACGCAAGGCGACAGATAGTGATCCCTATACGTCGCCAACTGCGTGAACGTAGGCGACACAATAATATCCTGAATCATCTCATTATAATTATTCATTACATTACTGGAGTGACCCCTCCCCCCTGTGACTGAAAGCACCCCGAAATGGGCGGCGCTTACTGTTTCATGTGTATTTACTGAATTATCATCTAAATATTGTCGGTAGAAAAATGTTGGAAGAAACGAAAATATACCAAATTTGATAACAGAGTTCGCCTCCTTATGGCACATTGTCACAGAAACAAAATTTTGCCTGGATGTTGACCTACCATCAGAGTTGCATGCATAAGCAAGGTTACATTATCCTACCATGAATAGTGACTGAGATCTGAACTCGTCCGAAAACTTGAATGTAAATCAATCAAGCTGAAAATATAGATAAAAGTGACCTAATTTTGCCTTTATGCTGATCTATCATCAGAGATGCATGCATATGCCAGGTTACATGATCCATAGTGACTGAGATCTGAACTCATCCGAAATATTTTACGAAAGGATATGGAGTAATTGAACGTGAGACCATAACACATATGTTTACTCAAACTGCAAAAATTTGAATGAGCTGTATGGCCATTTCGGAAATTTATTCCTCATCAGCAGCACTAGAACCCAAACATAGGAAATCCATAAATTCAAAAAATGTTTAAAATGCATAAAACCAAACGAAATCCGAATAATCAGTAATATCAAATATAGTTAGGAACAAAACTACGATGGAGGGAGTTAATTCTTCGATTTTAGAATTTACATAAATTTAGATAATAGTAATTGAACAAAGTGTACACATGAGATATTATTTAAGAAAAATAAAGAGCATACATCTCTACTACGGAGAATTGTTTTACCAACTCCACTCTGCAATAAAAGACAAACTCCTGTATTAAATATTTTACGAAAGGGTATGGAGTAAATGAACATGAGACCAGAACACATACAGTGAAATTCGAAACACCTGCGCGTCTCATAAAACGGCCTAAACAAACAATGCGCACGATCTGGGTGTTATCTGTCAATCAATCGTAGGTCAATCATATGCAATTCGAATACGAATACTTTGTTTCTCACATACTATAACATAGTTACAGAGACATGAAATATCATTACATCAAGTAAATGCATGTGTAAACAATAAACAACAATCAATACATGAATTGATATGATATAATATAGACAATTAACCATGGAGGACTGATTTTCGCTAATATCTTTTTAATAAACCTACACAATTTTTCCAAAATTACCTTGTTTGTGGTAAAATTTATGAGTATTTACATTTTAACAATAGTAAATAGGAAGAAACTTCTTTCTCTCTATATTAAATGCAGAACAAGATAAAATAAAATGGTATTCGTCTCCGATGTCACTGGAGTCACAAAGATGGCATTTCCTCTCATTTCTAGGTGAGCCATGCCATCTTCCTGTCTCCACTAGCAAACGGTGACTTTCACATCTATACTTAGAAAAAGAAATATAATAAATTATATGGTAATATTGACAAATATTTTTCAAAATCAAAATCTGTTTTAAAAATTCTGTAACATAATGTTTTTGAAGAACTGTTAATAAATGACATAAACTCTTGTTTAAACTGATCTTTTAGCCACAATTCGACTCTTTTAAACACCCATTTATCAGCTAACTGCATATCTCAAATATTTGATAAACCACAATGGTCAAAAATTGATTTGATACATATTTACCACCTTGTAACAAACCCATAATTCCTATAATATATTAAAAGCAATTTATAAGCCAAATGACACAATTTATATTCCTTTCCATTTATCATACGACCCCAAAAATTGATCATTCGTATTTTTACGTTTATTATGATGGGAAACCTACCAAGTTCAGAATAAACAATAAAATTCAATTGATATTCACCTATCGAATGAAGAGATCGGTTATCTGTACGTCAATCAATTATCTGTAAAATGCATGGAAAATATGTCTATTTCATTGTGGAGTTATTTTGATTTCCTCCATATAATGCTTGCAAAATAAAAAAGACATTATTTGTACTATGATCAGAAATTAATTCGTCGAAAAGCCGTTATAATTACCGAAAGTATGAAGTATGTTTTAAACAGATCTGATGTAGAAATTTTAAATTTCTGTAGAAAGTTTTATTAGGATTGCAGAACGATTAAAGACTTTTAAAGAGGCCATTTTTTCCCAGTTTCCTTGTTAAATTTTCAGCGGTACCTATGTCACGTTTAACATACGGCCGTCTTCCAATCAACCTTTTGTCATGATCCCGTTTGCTGTTTGCTTTAAAAAGGCAATCCGATTCCCCGCTTATACCCTATTGAGGCTCACTTTGCACAGTACTTATTTCACAGACAATTCTGTTTTTCCCTTTTTCAAGCTTCTGATGGCGGTATATCATGGCAAACATTTTTCTATGCATATAAAGTATGCAAGTTTGTATCCATCAACCGGCTAGCACCTTGTAGATATTTCATGCACCAAGGGCATTTTTTCTTGCTGAGGCATCATCCATTTTGTAAGTTTCATTAAAAGCCGCATACATGTATACATTTGTATTAGTATTGCTTGTGTTTATTTACTGTCACATTTTTATATTATAATGTAAATATTGGTACATTATGTTTTAAACAAGAACAAAGAGAAAAATAGAAATAAAAAAACCGTACACGTATATACTATATAATGATCAACTTTTATATAACGAAAAGGAATCAAAAGGGTGTGTACAGAAAAGTGTTGAAATAAGGTGTCGCGCCTGAGGATCCAGCTTTCGGAAATAAAGGGTTCCGTTGAATTTCAAGAAAAGAAGGATTTCAGTCGATGTTTTGACCATTTTTGCCAATTTTTGCCTTAATTCTACACAAAATTATAACACATATCAGGTCAAATGACATTCCGGTAAGAATAATATAAACAGCTAGGAATAACATTCATATCGAGTAGACCGAATTATGCTGAGTGTGTTCTACTTCTATATGCTATGTGGATTTTTTCAAATAATTGAACTGAAAGGATAATGCAGTTCTTTTTCAAAGTGCAATGAGTACATGTACGTATTGATATTACATATATTGAAAATTATAATACATATAAAGAAATGAAGAACTTTAAACATGGATATATTTCTTCAGAGAAGTAAGCTTTTAGATTTTCATATATATACACAAAGTGATATATATGCGGTAGATGCCAAACAAGATGTTTTTGAAGGAATTAACAGAAATAGGCAAACGTTTTACTCCATTTTGTCTGGATTGATTTAATTTATCTTTCTGTGTCTGTTGTTAAAATCCATTGTGCATATGTCGTATGTCTACAAGTTTTTGTTTTGTTTTGTTTTTTTATTAATTATTTTTTTAAAACTCCCAAGTGTTTGCACTACAAGTTAACTTCATGGCCAGCTGCATACAACGCGTTATTATATTATTTTTGTTACTTAAACCTGAATCCCGGGACCAGGATACTATCATACCATAAATTTGGATAATCTACTTAATGTTTATTTATTTATGTAGAAGTAAATTTAACAGACACCGTTCAGTTTTGCACCTTTTAAAATGACATTCGGAAATCCGACCAGCCGGTAAAAGGTTTTTTCTCATATTAAATGCATTGAGATTACAAAACAATTTGCATTGAGATAACAAAAAAGACAAACAAAGACACCCAAACAAATAAACAAATTAATTACAAAAAAGAGAAGAAAATTAAGATAGACAAAGAAAAATAAAAAAAATAGCCGTTTCAGTCGTTTTAGTTACATGCATACCCGCCGATTACAGAATTGTCTTTTGTATCCTGAGTCATTGTGATGAATTTGATTAAATGTCATATTATGTACATTTCTTATCACTGGATCAGCTCCACTGTGCAAACCAGTAAATAGCACTAAAATCATTATTGAAAGAAATTAAATTCACAAAAATATAGTAAATATTGAAATTTAAATAATGCGAAAATGTAGTAATTAAATATAATGAACTGAATTGTCAGATTTTTTCACCTTGTATCTATGGCCGTATGTTTTCCCAAAACTAACACAAATATAACCCATTTATTTTGTTATTTTTGTACATATATGCTTTCAACCCTTATGGGTAAATTGCGCATTTCTGAATAAAGTTATGTTTGTCATATTTTTGTGTGATATATAAATTATATATAATGTTTCTACAAATGAGCATATGACATTTGCGCCGATTTTATAAATTTCAAATTTTTCATTTGCGCTTATTTTTTTCCTCATATGACACAAGTAATATTTAATAATTTTTCAGTAAATGACATGTACTGTGCATTAAAAGAAAATATGTTGGTTAAACCTGAAAATAAGCGGTGTTAAAATACCGATAAGGATATGGAGTGAATGTAGATATTTCATGCACCAAGAGAAAAATAGAGAAAAATCGTGTGACAAAAACGCACACGATACATAGAAAACTCCAGTTCATCAAGGACAGGGCTTTTATTCCTGTCTACTTCATGGAACTATACTTCATTTACGGTATTTTGTTACTTTTTTTACGTTTATTTTTGAAATGACAAAAGTTGAAAATTCCAAGATAAAAGTTGGAGCTTGAGAGTTGAGATTAAAAAAAATAAGTAACTACTAAACACTTTTATGAAATACTTCTACAACACCTTGAAAATATGTTTTTCTTTTTAAACGGAATGAATTAACTGCTATAAAAAAAATCTGAATGATCGTATGAGAACAGTAAAAATAAATTCTTAAAAAATTCATGCAACTTTGTATATCAATATCATAACGAATAAAAACCATTTTAATTTATCAAAACAACGAAAGTTTGACACTTGACGTGCATTTTTTTTCTTACAATACCCGATTTCTAAAGTGTGCAAAGATCCTTATTTACACATAATCTGAATGAACTGTTTGTAGCTTGATTGGCGTACATATATCACGCCCTGTTTAGTCGATTTCTTCAGAACGTGTATATTTCATATGACTGGCGTACGTTTGATTGACAGATAACACCTGGTCCGTGCACATTGTTTAGGCCGTTTAAAGAAACGCGCATTTGGTTCGAATTTCGCTGTATGTTTACTCCAACTACAAAAAGCTGCTAGTTAGGAAATTTATTCCTCATCAGCAGCACTAGAACCCAAAGAAAAGAAATCCATAATTTCAGGAAAACATGAATGTAAATCAATAATATAGGTTAAAGTGACCTAATTTTGCCTGGATGATGACCTACCACCAGAGTTACATGCGTATGCAAGGTTAAATAATTCTTCCATGTATAGTGACTGAGATCTGAACTCGTCCGAAAACTTGAATGTAAATTAATCAAGCGTAAAATAAACTAGGTCAAAGTGACCTAATTTTGCGTAGATGCTGACCTACCATCAGAGTTACATGTATATGCAAAGTTACATGATCCTAGCATGTTTAGTGACTGAGATCTAAACTCGTCCGAAAACTTGAATATAAATCAATCAAGCGTCAAAAATAGGCCAGAGAGACCCAATTTGGAGGCTGTCAGTCAGATCAAGATGGACCTGCATGCAAAGTTTGAAGACCTTACCATACATAGTTGCGGAGATATATGCCCAAATGCGGACATAGACGAAGACGCGGACGCCTGGGGTACTCCAATAGTCCCCCTCAACCTAAAAACCTAGGCGAACTAAAAATCTAAAAACCTAGGCGAACTAAAAATCTAAAAACCTAGGCGAACTAAAAATCCTAAAAACATGCGACACAATTTGTTTTGCAAATTCGAAATTATGTTTAGAGCAAGCCAAGAAATCCCCGCCCATCAAATGTATCCTCCTGGGCAAATTATCTGGTCAATTAACTTGCCACGATTAGGAGACAGAACGTTGCCATGGAATCACAAATTTTCTGTAATAACCATTGGTGAGGTAATGGTACGGATAAATACCAACGCAGATGGACATGAGCGAAACAGCCCTTACATTTCTTGGCACGGCACGGGGGCATAACGTCTCTCTATTTACAGGTAGGTACGGGTGTTTGCCCAAAACGGTCTGTTTTTTTTCAAGTCTGAAATATGTGATAAGGTTAAAAATATAATAACAAATATATCAATAGTTTCTGAATTTCTACTTTGGACATATCATAAAGTAAGTGAGAACCGAACCGTCAATCAAAAGAACGAACAATCCATGGACAATGGCAACATCGGACACACTAAGAAACAAGGACATAAGGTTGCAATCAATTAGCATTAACCAAGCCCCCTTTCTAATATAAAACTAAAATAAACCTTCAGATAAGCAAATTTACATTATCCACATGACTTTTACACTATGGAAAAAATATATGAATCGGTTGCAAAATATCATAGTATATTTGAAATGGTTTCCTTTGTTGCCTTGGCAAAATATATGAATATTTTACTGTCTGCACACCTGTACCAATATATATATATATATAATGTCAAGTAACCCCCTCCTCGTGTTTTATAGGCGGAAAACCGTAAGAATTTATACTGCAAAGGGGGGGGGGCACTTAACGTTTATTTTGGTACGGGTGTGCGGACAGTTTACTTAAAATGTAAACCAACCCATAATCGAATATGAAAAAGTGAAAAGGGAGACCTATTCGTATATTCATATATTTTTGTAAAGTGTAAAGATCATTTGGATAAGGTCATTTTGGTTATCTGAAGATTAATATTGCTTTTATGTATTGGATGTTGAAATTTGCAACCTTATAATATGTCTCAAGTGGAAATTTTAGTGGGAAATTCAGACCTATTGATATATTTCTTCTGATATTTCTTAACCTTATGACATATTTCTAACCTGAAAAAACAGACCCTATTTGACTCCACAACCAACTTCATAGTATAATCGAAAATCGTTTGCTGCTAAGAATATAGATTTGAACAGAATTGGTTTGCATCTGTCGTTGTAACTACTGAAATAATTATAAATCGATTCAGTTTTGTTCAAACAGGAATTTAAAACAGAGTGAAACATAGTTAACGCACTTACCTGTATTAGATTAAGAAGAATAACAATAAGAATCATTTATTCACCAATCACGAGCCCATAACAGGCAAAGAATTAGACAAAATAATAAAAATTAAGTGATTACAATAAGAAAAGAAACATATTATATAACAAAAGGAAAAAAGCATATAAGTCATGTTTTACGGCAGGTCCAGAGCCAACCAAACATTGAATATGCATAACATATACAATGTACTAACATATAACATATAATAACAATACTGATATAACTAAATAGTATTAATTAGCCTTATTCTAAAAATACACAATCATTTAACCCTGTCCTATTTTTAGCTTTACAAAGCACTTCCGCTTTATTTCATCATGTCAACGGAGGGCTACCAAACACGTTCAGCACAATCTGGAGATTGTGATCAACTTATGTCATTGATAAAGGTAACATTAACAACTCAAGATTCTTTGAAAATAATTTATTTTCGTAGTCTGGTGTTCCGTGTCTGCCAGTAGTCTGTTCACTGTACCGTTACAGTACATGGTCACTGAAACAAGCAGAACTTTAAATATTGAGATTTTAGGAGATAAATCACAACTTAATTGTAAGAAATCAATATTTATACATGAATTTACATGAAATTTAAGATGTGAATCAAATAATCATTGAAAAATGTGCATGAAAACAAATTGGCAATTAACCCTAATAATCAAGTAATTATGAAACCCTTGAGGAGTCTTTGTTATGATAATTATGCTTAACTGGAGGCACTAAATGTAAGTGGTTGAAAATAAATTTTCTGACTGAAAATTTCGTAAATACGTCTCTTGGCTTGAACAAATATCCCAGTCCAGATATGGAAAGTCAAAGGGGTCAAAATTCTTTATGCTGAATTCTTTTTTTTCTTAGTTTTATATTCTATATTCTACTTTCTATATTCTAACTTATATTATTTCTATTTTCTAAATTCTTTCTTCTGTATTCAGAATTCTTAGTTCGAAATTCGAAATTATACATCCTTTCTTCTAAATTTATTATCCTTACTTCTAAATATGTCAGCCTACATTGTAATTTCTTCATTTTGAATTTATATTTTTTAGTTCAAAATTCTCGTTTTGTAATTTTAAATGCTAGTTTCTTAATTACTCATTCCGTATTCATTGCTTTATATCTTTGTTTTTATATTCTCTATTTGTTGGAATTTTCATGAAAATATAAAATAAAAATAAAGAAGTTAGAAAGGTTAATATAGAATAAAGAAGTTAGAATAATGAAAATAGAAACTAGAATTTACAATTAGTAAGCATAATTCACAATCTTAAAGAAAAATCTTTGTCAGTTAGACGTTTCAGAGGTTTAATCGACGTGGTGGGGTTCTATTTGGGGGTTAGAGAATATTTTTTGACATATTTTGACATTATTAAAGACGCAGTTACCAATTATTGTTTATAATGGTGCAAACGAGAAAGTGCATACAAACACGCACTCAATATGTTCATGGATAGAATTATTACAAAAGTCACTAACAGAATAAATTTTTATAAGGATAATTATAAAGAGTCACCACCTAAGCTATCTGTAAACAGAATTAAGTTAAAATTAAGAGATCTTAGCAATAAATATGTGTTTGTACCAGTCGATGAAGACTCCAACAACGTTTCTATTATTTGAAAGAAATATTATATTGATGTCCAACAAAATGAATTGGCGAAGTCTAACACTTTCGAACATACTAATTTTGACGAAAAAATATTAACCAAACAGCACTACAGCGATACAGATATGCTCCAAGTTCCACCTAAAGATAACACCTTGCCTACTATGTACTGGGTTCCTTCACAAAAATCCCTACAAACATCGTTTTATTTATGGTCGTCCAAACATTTAGATTTTATCTGCACTGAAGAGATATAAATTGTCGAAACGCGCATATGCAGTATCAAATTCACAGTAACTTCGGTATTTAGTTATTTGTTACCATTGGGTCGATGCCTCTGCTGGTGGACTGTAAGTCCTAAAGGGTATTCACCAACCCAGAAATCAGTACTTCAGTGCTGACCCGAAAGCCGATTCTATTTGGAACCTTACAATATCTAATTTTTGTAAATTTTGCGGAAACGGAGGAGTATCTCCCTCACGCAAAGCTCTGTCCGTAGCTGATTTATTGCTTTCTATTTAGATCATATTTTCAACCCAGTAGTCAGTACTTCGGTGCTGACCCGAAAGCCGATTCTATTTGGAACCTTACAATATCTAAATTTTTGTAAACTAAGGAGTATCTCCCTCATGCAAAGCTCTGTCCTTAGCTAATTTTGGCTTTACATTTAGATCATATTGGTTATTTGTTCTCTATCAGTTTTTAAATATCTATGAGTTTATGGTCTTCCAAACGTTTAGATTTTATCTGCACTGAAGAGACATAAGTTGTCGAAATGCGCTAATGCAGAATTTAAATTCACAGTAACTTCGGTATTTAGTTATTCTAAAGTTCTCTTATCAGTTTTTAAACATCTTTGACTTTATGGTCTTTCCAAACGTTTAGATTTTACCTGCACCGAAGAAACATAAATTGTCGAAATGCGCATATTCAGAATCAAAATTCGCAGTAACTTCGGTATTTAGTTATTTTTTAACAAGTGCATTCACCTGTTTTAAAGAGATAGTTATCAAATACTGTTAAAAAAACTTATCAAAACTCTGGTGTAAATTAGTTTTGGAGTGTAAAAAATGCCATTGACGTTTTAGATAAACTAAAATCAATAAAAAGACCACTTTCATCTATTGACAGTTATGATTTTTCTACAACTTTACACAACTTTTCCATATAATTTGATTAAGTCTAAATTGGGACAACTTATTAAATGGTCTTTCAAATTTTCTGGTCTACAGTTCATTTGTTGTAATAAAAAGTACGGATACTTCTCTAACATCACATACAAAAATCATTGTTCCTGGACTTGCGATGACATGATTAAGGCACCGAATCTTTTGCTAAACAACATTTTTGTTCATTTCGGCAACATCGTCTATCAACAGGTCATTGGAATTCCCATCGGTACAAACTGTGCACCTCTTATTGCAGATCTTTTCCTGTTCTGTTACGAATGGGACTTTATAAAAAAAAAACTACAGGATGGAACCATACAAAACAGTGATCAACTTATTTCAATTTTCAACGACAACAGCAGGTATATCGACGATATCCTTACTATTGACAATCCCAAGTTTTTAAGCTATGCCGACCTCATTTACCCACAACAACTGAAACTTAATAAAGCAAAAAATTATTCTAAATACTGCCCATTTCTCGATCTAACCATCAACGTTGACTCTGGAAAAATTAAAACTAAAACTAATGATAAAAGGGATGATTTTGATTTCACTATTACTAATTTCCCCTTTCTTGATGGCGACGTTCCTGTAGCTCCATCATACGGGGTGTATTTGTTACAGTGAATTTGTAAAATTAGTGATTATGTAAAATCCCTGAAATAATTAGTGATTTTGTAAAACCACTGACCATTTCATTGATTTTATAAAATCCCTGAAATTATCGTTAGGGATTTTACAAAATCACTGATTAAACATTTTAAATAGAATGTTAAATTTTTAGGGGAAGATTTTGGTGTATTTAAATAAATTTACAAACAGAAGAAATTATTATAGGTGTACAAAACTGAAATATATCCAATTTTCTACCGTAATTTATATAAAACTAAATTTAAGAAATAATATTGTGAAAATATTTCTGATTATATTGAAAATTAACACAATCAAACTCAGAATGATGTGCAGTTTAATTGTTTATTTAGGCAATATTCTAACCTATGATTTTGAAAAATTAAGAATGTAAGTAAAACAATGACTATTCCTTGTGTAAATAAAATTCTGACTTCCAAATCTATTTTTCTTGTAGTTTAGGACAAAAATAACAAATAACAAAAAAAATTATGAAACAAATTGAATTCGAAAATCATTCTGTAGAGAAATGAAAAGTTTGTTATTCACCTGGTTTATTTGTCATAAACTTGAATAGTAAAAACCTGTTTAGACATAACAAAACATAAAACAAAAGTATGTTCAGGAAGGCCCAAAATCGACCAGATATTTTCAAGTATCTCTGAAGTTCCACTTTAAAAACTGTTTTAATTTTAGCACGGGGATGAGTTTTATGTTTTATTTTGTATCATTTATGGAAAAATGCTGTAAATTTTGAAGAAAATGACCATAATTTTGCAAATATCAATTTAACATTTTTTGGAAGGGTTGAAAAAAATCGGAATATTTAGGATATTTTTTTTATTATGGAATAAACAGTGGTGTACAGTGCAAGATGATCCATGTACAAATTTTCGTACAAGATAATAGTAGTTGCATGTTTTATTCTAAAGTTATATGTCGATAGCTTAATATTTATTTTCATATTTTTAGCTTTAAGAAAAAAAAAAAAAAACAGCTCACCGTTTCGTTACATTGATTCCAGAGCCATACTGCATCAAACTTAAAATTCTCTGAAATTCTGAATAATTAAAAACTTTAAGTTCGGTCCTATTAATTACTACTGTTGAATTTTTTTTAATGTTTTTATCTAATAACTAAATACCGAAGTTACTGTGAATTTAAATTCTACATATGCGCATTTCGACAACTTATGTCTCTTCAGTGCAGATAAAATCTCAACGTTTGGGAGACCATAAACTCAAAGATGTTTAAAAACCGATAAAGAACAAATAATCAATATGATCTAAATGTGAAGCCAATTTTAGCTGAGGACAGAGCTTTGCATGAGGGAGATACTCCTTAGTTTTCAACAAAGGTTCCAAATAGAATCGGCTTTCGGGTCAGCACCAAAGTACTGACTACTGGGCTGGTGAATGCCCTCGGGGACTAACAGTCCACCAGCAGTGGCATCGACCCAGTGGTAACAAATAACTAAATACCGAAGTTACTGTGAATTTATATTCTTCATATGCGCATTTCGACAACTTACTAAAGTAAGGATATTTGATAGATTTACCTGAAGATGCTAAATATTTTAAACATTCTGTTTGCTATAAAACATCTGAAAATCATTTTACAAATTCCATAAATATGACCAGGGAATCAGTGAAATAATGATTGATTTTTTCAGTGA
>MJUU01070153.1:0-10212 GCA_002080025.1 Modiolus philippinarum
CAGTTGTACAAGCCAAGAAAACTTTGACAGAAATTTTCATCCATAGAGTGGTATGATAAAAAGTTAAAAGTATCGGCAAACAGGAAGTAGTGGCACAACTCATCATTGTGAAGCTTTAGAGCACATATCAAATCAATCCCAGTTGTACAAGCCAAGAAAACTTTGACGGAAATTTCCATCCTTATAGTGGTATGATAAAAAGTTCAAAGTATCGGCAAACAGGAAGTAGTGGCACGGCAAACCTGAAAATCGCTTTCACGATACAACTTATCATCATGAAGCTTTAGATCAAATATCAAATTATTTCCAGTTGTAGAGGCCAAGAAAACTTTGACGAAAATTTTCATCCATAGTGTGGTACAATAAAAAGTTAAAAAGTATCGGCAAACAGGAAGTAGTGGCACGGCAAACCTGAAAAAAGCTTACACGATACAACTCATCATCATGAAGCTTTACACAAAATATCAAATCATTCCCAGTTGTAGAGGCCAAGAAAACGTTGACGAAAATTTCCATCCATAGAGTGGTATTATAAAAAGTTATAGTATCGGCAAACAGGAAGTAGTGGCAAGGTAAACCTGAAAATAGCTTACACGATACAACTCATCATCATGAAGCTTTACACCAAATATCAAATCATTCCCAGTTGGTGAGGCCAAGAAAACTTTGACGAAAATTTTCATCCATAGAGTGGTACAATAAAAAGTTAAAGTATCGGCAAACAAGAAGTAGTGGCATGGCAAAACTGAAAATTGCTAACACGGTAAAAATTGTCATCATAAAGCTTCAGACGAAATATGAAATCATTCCCACCTGTAAAGCCCAGAAAACTTCGACCAAAAAAGAAATTGTTGACGGACAGACGGACGGACGGACGGACAGAGTGAAAACTATGGGGCACCCGCATCTTGATGCGGGGCTCTAATAATACTAATAGAGTTCTTTTTTTTTGTGTGCTGGTTACGTAATGCTGGTCATTTTATTCTTATAAAATTTGTCATCTTTTGATATTAACTCGTCACTTATAGCCCTTTTCAAAAAGTGTTGTTATCCTTTCCTGGATTGGAACTTTCCAATCAAATGGAGATACAAGCACTCTTGTACGGTTGACTAAATCACCAAATACATTTTAATTCTAACGAAATTAGTGTAGTGTCACAGTAAACAATGACCAATTACTATTATATGAACATAGTTATGAACTGTGTTTAGCCTGAACAACACTCACCGTGTTGGGTTGATAACCGGAACTGTTTCATTGTATTGAATGTCGAAACCGAAGAGCGGACCAAATGATTTTTTAAAAAGGCCTACAGTAATTATCATGATAAAAATCAAAGTATGGTCAATCATGCAATGGAGTTGGTCAATTTTTAAACTCTGACAAGATACAAATGATTTCACGATAATTTAGTTCCGACCAAAGCAACTCGTTTGTGATTCTAAATGGTATTTCGAATTCATTATACTCTATGTTAGAACTGTACGCGATATTTTTGTATTTTACTCCTTTTTACTGTGAGAAACACTTAGTTGTTGTTCAATTGACCTGATTGAACATCGGTCAGGCGTTATGTGAAACGGCTTGCTCACCGAAATATCATAGCAAAAAAGTCACACTTTGTTTGACTCGTAGGTTGTAATGTTATGGCGCTTTATAGGCTTACAAATAGGCGACTTAAGCAAGGGTATGTCATCCCTTCAGAAGATTATGAACTTGTGGACTGCTAGGAGATATCTGTTTCCAAGATGACAACAAATGCTTTCTCTTTACAACTAAATTTAAGTTTGTTTTCCCTTTACTACCGACTCGACATGTTTAACATGACGGATGTCTTATAAGAAGCAGTATATGCTTACTCTACCGGTGCACCTGATCTCATCAATGATTTTGTATTGGGTCCGTACGTGTGTTGTTCAATTTTGAATGTGCAGTTCCAGGGAAATTGAAAAGGGGGGTTCCAATCGAGAATTAAAAAGAAATTCCTCCGAAAATTTTGGGGGATATTTCTTTGTAAAACACCTGGATTTTCATTAAAATACATGACTGTCCAAAAAAGGGGGGTCTCCAACCTCCGGAACCCCCCCTTTTGATCCGCCAATGATGTGTATGCGTCTTCATTTTTCTTTTCTGTGCTGTACTCATGTCTTTGTGTTTTCGATGTTGTCATTTTCCTTGGATTATCGTTTTAGACTGACGGTTCGGTTCTCACTAATTTTTTTTAGTAAGTTCTGTAATACATCACAGAAACGTGTTGTGAATTGTGTTCAATTTTTCGATAAATTTTGAGCGTTTTATATGATGTGACGCATGATATCTGGCTATGTGAACACTATCGGAATTAACCTTAGTACAAATTGTAGTTAGATAATGTTATTTATAGGGAAGCTGCTAATGATATCAAAATTATTATTTGTACCTCTGTTGGCAATTTGGCAATTACCCGCATTTCACAGCTGATCACAACTTATTGCTACAATGTTTGTATTTGACACAGTGTTCATACTTCACTACAGGCTTTGGTCCTCTTGGTGTAACAGAAGATGGCTGCCCGAACCTTGCGATCGCTCATTCACCTTTTGAGTATTCTTTTATTTAAGTTACAATTGTATATTTACCTATTCAAGGTGGGCAAGAGAAATTTTCATATGCAGTATAGTTTACTGATTTTTATCTGTTCAATTGCACCGTCAAATTTGACAGTAATTTGAAATCTCTTCAAAACGTGACAAACTTGTTGACTTATGAAGATGTTCAAACATTACAAAGTATTAAAGTTCTGCAATGTATTTTGTAATTTGAGTTTGAACAACTGTCGATGATTCTAATGAGAAGTATTAAAAAGATATAAAATTTAAACCTTTGTGAAACGAAGCCGTTCAAATCGTAAATCTAAATTTAATTTTTATGTATTGTACAATAACTGACATGTTTTTACCAAAAACACATGATATTTGTAATGTATCTTTTTAATGGCAGATAATTTTCTCGTAAATCATTCATTTTTATGTTTATACACATTATTCTTTTTAAATTTTGACCCATTATGATCAAATGTTATTAATAAAGTTCTGTTTCTATAAAGTTAAAACTGAAATATTCCATTTTGTTTTAAAATATTAAAGTACGGTGTTATGTTCGATATTTAACATGAAAGATTAAATTAAATACTTAAATCATGTGAAGAGCAGGACTGTATCCGCATTTTATTAGCAATTTTGCATATATCGTGAATCAATGACTTACTCAGCACCGGATAAGAGCAAACTACGCGAAAATAAATGTTTAGACTCAAATGCTGTTATATGCGGTCCTACTTTGTACTGAAGATTGCCCAAGTGATCTCCAGAGATCAGGTAAATATCACAGTGTACCAGCAGATATTGAGGGGAAAGCATATATGCTGGGGGGAGGGGGGGTTGACAATTTTAGCATGGTTGTCTGGAGAAAAGGTAAGTTTGCGCATTAATCAAACGCAATAATGTAAAAATGTTTTATACCACTGAACCCAGCAACCCAGTCATTGATTGACGATATATATTGACAGAAGTCTTTTCCTCCTCATATATGGTAATAAATGGTACAGAACTATTGCAAAGAATTCTTGAACAGGTACATGATGACTGGGCGCGATATGACCCGCCGCCACATACCTGAATGTGGGTCATGACCGCCACAGCAGAATATGAAGTTGGCAGGAATGTAATTAGTTGACCTTTTCATTTACTAGTATGAGGCCAAGTTTTTACAAGGGCTTGTACAAAGAGAACAAAAACATTTAACCCAGTTCTTTAATTTCAGCTTCCGCTACTTAGACGATGTACTCTCTCTTAAAAATCTAAGAAATAGTTACATCAGAGATATCGCAATGAGCTTAAAAATAAAATTGCTGATGCACCTACTAAAGCTTCGTACCTAGATCTTTTGATATACATTGTTTGAAATCTAAGCTATATGACAAATTTTTAACTTCCCAATTGTCAACTTTCCTTTTCTAAGCAGCAATATAGCTAACTCTCCAGCCTATGGAATGTGCATTTCACAGTTGATTCGTTACTGTCAAGCAAGACAACGGCGACATCGGGAACACCAAGAAACACGGATACCTCAAGAATACGCGACAGAAAAGAAAAATTAAGACACACATACAGATGAACAACACGTACCCAATAAAAACCATTGGTGAGATCAGGTGCAACGGTAGAGAAAGCATCTTCTACTTCTTATAAGACACCCATAGTATTGAACATGTCAACTTCGTTTTAAAGTCAAATCTGGTAGAGAAAAAACAAACATTAGCTGGCTGTAATGGGAAAGATCTGTTTTCATCAAGGAAACAGATATCCCATAGCGGTCCACAAGAGCCTGATGTCGACCGTTCAACTTCTGTAGTGATGACTTCTAGTTATGGGTAAAATTGCCTATTTGTAAGCAACCAAGCATCGACCACAGGTCCTTGAGTAGCAAATAAGTAGGGAGATGTTCACTCCATATGCTGACGCTTTTAGAATGTTGCTACAAATAAAAGGGAAATTGACTATTGGAAATGGTTGTGATATCAAAATTACCAAACATAATTGTCAAGAGCCAAAGTCCGTGAGGCAAGACAAAAAGACCAAGTAGGTGGAAACCATTGGAAACTTTCTCGACCGCAATAGTCCTCACTTGGTACAGACATTACAAAACAAATTGTTGGTTAAACCGGTTCTATGGCGCGCCAAACCTCCACTTCATTGCGGTAGTGTCTGGTAGCAGCTCAACAGCAATTGCTACTGAAAGGTCGTAGACACTTTAAAGAAATGATCAAAAGTGAGGTCATCGCGTTTGTCCTACAGCTTATTTTGTAGTGTACCTCTGTTGTAAATTTCAAGATGCAGTTCAAAGAACGAGGCCGACGTGGAAATCTCTAAAGTATTCTTCATGTTCAGCTGTTTTGGATAGATGTGATGAAGGAAATCGCCAAAGCAAGGATTGTTTAATGCTAAAATATTATCTATATAACGGTCAAGTTTTTCATCTTTATTTTGAAGAGGCCATGTGATTTAATTTATCCCAGATCGACTATAAGAGGTACACAGTTTGTGCCCATTGGAATTCAGATAGTTTATTGAAAAAGAAGTCATCCAAACTGGACAAATGTATTGTTGGTCAGAAACTCTGTTATTTTAATGATTTCTTCCTCTATATTTTTTGTGACTCTAGGTGGCATTTCACACAGTATGCTTGTTCTTTGCCTTAACAAGGTACTTTTGTCCACACAGTATGCTTGTTCTTTGCCTTAACAAGGTACTTTTGTCTTCGTTTACTGTTCTTACAGGAGAAACATCTAAGCTTTAAGGGGATACGATACAGTACCAAGGGCAGATAATAACGTCGCCGCATGTGGCATCTTGTTTTCATGACGTCACGATAGACTCACGAAATAGAGCACGGCGTCATAAATACCAGGCTACGCGAATTGCGGGCAGAAACATGTACAATAAATCTATGATAAAATCGACGTGGTTGTGAATCGCTCATAACGCAATTGGGGAAGTGGTAGCTCCAGATCCGACATACTTGTCAAATTAAAACCTGATAGCAAAGACTTCCTATCGGCATCGTTTGCAATAGAATCCATTTTTCCTAACAACAATTTGATTTCGTTAAAAAAAAAAAAAAAGATTTACACTTGTTACAAGTAAACAACCGCACAGAAGAAATTTATCAAGTTTGCTGTAATTATTATTTAACATCACTACTGGAATACAAGTCCATAAAAATACTAAGAAATTTCAAGAGTCATTAAAATCTCGTGACTTTTCCAGTGACTTATTTTTTGCTTTTATTGAATTAGCTTCCCGTGGAATTTCTATAACCTATACGTACATTTATCTCCCGTGAAAATGCCGTTAGTTTCCGCAAAATTGTTCTTGTTTATTTATGGAAAAGTCAAAAGTCATGGCATGTCACAGAATATGATTAGCATATAAAATACCTGAATTCACCATAAAAAAAAATAACAAACATACAAACAAACAAACATAAAACAAAAACAAAAAACAAAAAAAAAAAAATAAAAAATTGAGGCAACTTCACAAAGACAAAACAAATAAACAACTGAATGTAGGAATGAACAAGAACACCATAACATTAAAAACTTGAGATCTTGCGTAATTTTTAGCGCATGGGCTAACAAATATCGAGGTTGTTAGTTCGAATCTGGCATGTGACAGCTTAAAAATAATCCGTGAAAATTGTGCGACTTTTCTATATTCTAGCTGGTAAAAATGAAAGGGTTGCCGCAACTGGCGTCGGGTGGCGCATTATCATGGCCATTTTCAGGGCAATTTCACGGCATTTTCACGGGGTGCTGTGAAGATTCAATTAAAACTCCATGAAAATGGCTATTTCATATCACAATATTTTTACCATGCAAATTTTGTACGTAATATTATTATTCAATATATTGTCAATAAGTATATAGGCATGAGTATGATATTGGAGAGGCACTATAATCACACTACACATGCATGATAATTATCCTCTGAAACACATTTAACTTTAAATGAAGGTCGGTATAATCTTTTTCGGGACAACTGGAAAGGTCATTTATTTCACTGAGAATTCGGGAAAAACACTTATCAGGAACGGGATTCGGTCAATTTCATTTTTTGGGGATGTGTTTGACTGATCTTTGTGAATGTCTTTAGACGGAAGTAATCATTAATCACAGGATGAATTCTCTGTTGTGTTTGATGTCTTTTATGTTTAATGGTATTTAATTATGTTCCGTTTTTCGCAACCCTTACATGCGGGAAAACACAGATTGACGACGTTCAAGTTTCCGAGCAAAATATTTGTAACGTCATTTCGCGCCAAAACCGGCAATGTTCATTTGTAGCGATAAAAAATGACAGTTTCTCTCTGTAGCTTTAAAATAAGCACATGGACCCCCATTTTTCAAAGCGAATTTCGAAAGAGTGATGTTTCACGGAGATCTCTGCGAATTTTGAAGAAAAAATCAGTTCACAATTTTTTTCTATGTGAAATTTTACCTACTAGAAACGGACGTTTATTCAATAAATATTTACATAAATGTCAATTTCGTACCACAAATAATGAAATTTTGTAATAAAATGTTTACTTAACTTCTACAGAATTATCTCACGAAACTGTTGCAAAAAACCCGAAGCAATTAGCTTAATTAGTTTTAAAGTTATGACATTTTAAAAATAACTGTAAAAATCCATTTTTTACGTGACATTTTGGAAAATGGGCGATTTTGAATCGCAATTATCTCGAAAACGAAATCATGAAGGTATACTTTTCTTTGCAGATTTGGAAAGAGCATGTTCAAATTGACTTTATTTCAAAATTTCACGAAAAAATCAGTTCAGGATCTTTACTGTATCGTATCCCCTTAAGCTGAGATTTCAGTTGTTCATGAAATTGTGGAGAGGTCAAAAAAGTTTAAATTATGTTATCGTTTGATGAAGATGTCAAGCATATCTGTAGAGTTTTGTAATATCAACATGTCATTTACACCACTTCTTGAAAGGGTAGTATTACAATTTTTTTAAATGGCCACCTCTACGGCTGTCAATAAAGTTGTAAACAGCTTAGAAATGGGTTTTGTAGAACATTTCAAGTTCAAGCAAAGTACAATTGTTTGTATGGGCATTTGTATAGTTTTTGTACCGGGGGGGGGGGGGGGGGGGGGATCAGTCTTCAGCTTTGGTTGAAATCCAAAAAGAAATCAAAACAGATTTATGATTCTGTAATATCTCCTTCTTCGACAGAGTAGTACATGTAGCTATGTAGGTTATATACCAATGCGTAGTTCTTTCTTTAAACGATCAATGTAACGATTTTTACAAATGAAAATGATGTTATTATAAACCTTTTTTGCCATAAAACGACATATCTGTCATGAATGGAAGACAAGTATCTGGTTACATCGGCATTTTGGAAAATGGATAATGCTTTTGTTCTCACTAACCACCATAGCTGACTAATTCGTTAGATTAAGATCAAAATTAGATGTTGATTTTGTTTTAAACTACATTGACTTCTTTGTAGGTTCTTGTTGCGCTATTTCATCCAAATTTGATTTCATACGAAGTCTGAAAGGTTGCATTACAGTTGGGCATTTTAACAGTCAGATGTACATAGCAGTCTAAGAAAACAGTGGTCATCCAAAATGACTAATAGAAGACAATTCAACATATAAACAGCAACGTGGCACTCATTGAGTCAAATACAAGAAAACTTAGAAAATAGTGAGATGTATAAACATGTAGTGTGAAAGACAGGTAGAAATGTTGGTATATCGTTACACCCTTAGGATTTCGAGTAGAAGAAAGAAATAGCCCTACCCCTTATATGACTTGGAAATCTGAAATCTTTTTTGAATCATTGTTGAAATTAAAATATCTATGAAGTATATCTATTGCCTTCATAAGTTTTCGACAGATAAATTTTTTTACAAAAACATCTAAAATTAGGCTTCGGTGTCAAAACCATGCCCATGAATAATGGCAACTATTTAAGCTATTACTTTATCAACAATGAAACCAGATTTGTCTAATACTGAAACTGTTTTCTTACCATCAACTCGATATGTGTGCCCTTTTGTTCAATTATATACATGTGCATGTTTTTTTTGTCTTTGGGTTCTTCTGTCCGGCAACGGATGACAGTGTTTGTAAGAGTACTTGGCCAAGTATTTGGATGTAATATTGGTAGATATCTGGCAAATTAATTCCGTTCAATCCATTGCTTGGAGCTGTCTTCCAATGTCTATGAGGTATGATTAGGGAATCATTGTTGAAGGCTTCGTTGTTAATTCAGATGAAGAAAAATAACAACAGAGACGTTGTTCCATTTGCTTAACATTGCCATGTATTTGTAGTTATTGTGTACCTTTATCCCTTTATTTGATTATTTTAACCACATGCTACTCTAACGGCTTTTTTGTAACTTGCTGACATAGAGTTATTCCTATTATCCCGTCTTGTTTATTGCAATACTGTTCTAAAAATACAAGTAAAAGTGCACTCTCCTGTTTTATAATATTTATATCATAAACCCTACATAATGTTTTCTTTCATATAAAACATCCTGTAACTTAAAATGTGATGAAGTATTCATTAATAGGATTTCACAGCATGTTTAACTGCGGTATCAGGTGTGTTTATAGAAAACAAGGTAAAAAATTATATCCAACGATACTAAAAAGATAGTTAAAAGACCGGAAACGCGAATATAACTGGGTAAAGATCGGGTATATTAAGCAAGTGCTTAGTTAAAAGGGAGGGAAATTGATCTGCATCCTTTTGTTTCTTTGTTAAATGTTTTTAAAATAGCTTTCTATTTCAATTTTTAGAAAGTAAAATATTTTTCAATATTTTTAAAGTATGCAACCCTACTTAGCGCTTTTTCAGAAAGTGTCAGAGTCAAGGCTAATTTAAAACTGTATATACAAAAAAACTACATCGGCCTAATTCTAAAAGGTTTTTATAATCTCATTTCTGAGAAACATGAAAGTGATTTGAAAAGCAGAAAAGAAAGCAAAATACATAACAGAATGGACAACGTAAACAAAAACTGACAGCTCAAAAAGCAAGTAAAAAGAAAAACAAAAAAAAGCCCAAAGAAAATGATAACAAACTACCCAAACAAAATAACAAAATCGGAAACACGAAGAAACCAAGACATCTAACTTGTATGGCACAGAAATGAGAGATGAACATACTCATAACGCCGTCCCATTTATAAATCCTCTTCAAAAATTACTTCAACAATGAAATTATACAGTGAGAGTCAATGAACATGAGACAAAATCCCTATAAATACATCGTGAAACAGCGCTATGGAACAACTCTTTTATAAATGTAATTCTTCATCTAGAAGTCACCGATTTCAACAATGAGCCTTGCTCATGCCTCATAGTAAGTTAAAGACGGCCAATAACATTGGATTGAGTGGAATTCATTGCTAGATGTCGAACAACTGTCAAAGTGCTCTTACAATCGCTCTCATGCGTTGCCCAACAAAAACCCAATAGAAGACAATTGCAACATAAAAACAACCATAGGCCACTGATCGGAACAATTTCAAGAAAACTTGGCATAATGAAATCATAAATTTGTGCACTATAATTCAGGTGGTCAGAATAATATTTGGAAAGTACAAAAATTAAATTGCCAAATTTTGAAAGTATGATAGTG
>MJUU01070153.1:30128-45786 GCA_002080025.1 Modiolus philippinarum
AGTCTGTTTCAAAATTATACTTTTATAGCAAATTGACACATGTGATATTTTATATTCCAAATATGGTTATGTGATAACAGAAGAGATCGTTATATTCAACAAATGGGACAAATGCTCAACTCCCGAAAATGATAAGGGTAAAAAGACAAGAATGTACACGGACAAGAAAAATTAGTACCATAATGTCTCCAGAAAACAATTTTTTCGGATGGGGCGTCTTCGCAACAAAAATTCAGAAAAATAAATACGTAAGTAATATTTTTATGCCCCACCTACGATAGTAGGGGGCATATAGTGTTCGGGTCTGTCCGTCAGTCCGTTCTTCCGTCCGTCCGTCCCAAGTCAGGTTTACCCTCAGGTTTAATTTTTTTACTGTGAAGGATTTATGCTATAGTAATGAAACTTTGTATAAATACACATTAGGGTATAATTAAACAAAAATCATAATGAAAAATTTATCCATGCTACCGACTTCATGCTTCACTGATCATGGAAAAGGGGGGGGGGTATTTTGAGGTTTACCCTTAGGATGAAGTTTTTTTTTTGTGAAGGATGTATTCTATTATCATGAAACTTTGTATAAATGCAAAAAAAAAAAACTATCCTTACCGCCAACTTCATGCTTCATGCTTCACTGATCATTGAAAAAGGGGGATAGTATGAGATTTAAACTCAGATTTAAGTTTTTTCTGTGACGGATGTATGCTTTGATTATTAAACTTTGTATAAATACACATTAGGAAATAAATAAACAAAAATATAAAAAAAAATATTTAGCCATGCCCCCTAACTTCATGCTTCCCTGATTACGAAAGAAAGAGGGATAGTTTGACGTTTATCCATAGGTTTAAGTTTCTTTTCTGTGAATGATGTATGCTATTATCATCAAAAACACACATTAAATTAAATATTCATTAGGGTATAATTAAACAAAAGTCATAATAAAAATAAATCCATGCAACCAACTTCATGCTTTACTGATCATGAAATATAGCATAGTTCAAAATAGTTATAAGGCGGGGCATTGTGTCCGTTAGACACATATTCTTGTTTTAAATATATCTAGGATATCTCCTATTACATTTAGCTAACTTGCAATATACACTTGGACCCACTCTGAAGTTTTTATGTTACCGTTTAGGTTACAATTCCGCAATTAATGTTGTTCGGAATGCATCTAGTTTTTTACCCCAAGATGAAATTCAGAATTAAGCATGACAGTAGGTACGATTGGTGGAAAGTTATTACAATAAAATCATGTTTACACTAGTAATGTAGAATTCAATAACATTAATTAACTTTTTATGTCTTCACATGAGTCTCGGACATTTTTATGTCGGAGGTGGGAATGAAAATATTTTCCATAAAAATACCGACCCTTTTAATAGCCTCCATTCTCACTGAGAAAAGCAACGGAAACCCCTATATTTTATTCATAAATTTTGTTCGTAGGCCCTTCGGGGTTGAAATTCGGTTACATCTATTTTTAGAATTGCGTCAAACTGTGGAACCCCCTTATTGAAAAAGCATTTTGAATAGTTTCGCTTTTGTTAAATGTAAGTAATTACAGGATAAGAGCTAATAACGTAATCATGAATTTTGGAACGCTACAGGATATTACATATACATAATTCAAACATTTGCTGTCTAATCCGTTGATTTTTTTCATTCAATCTCATGAATAAAAGACTGAATTTCCACGTTAATTTGTAGAATATTGCATATCAGCATACCAACAATGACTTCTGTTATGTAATATATCTGTTAAATATTCAGCAATTCAATATTCTAATATTATGCAATTTTCAATTCCAGAATTTTGATACAGATTAGTACTTTCATCATGTTCATCTCCCGGGTTTCATATTGAAGAGCGTGTGAAGGTTTATTATACAACTCATGCTCCTCCGATTGAACAATAATGCGAACAAAGAGATGCATTTAGAGATTTAGTTGTTGGATAGGATAAGATAATAAGATAAGAAAGTTTCAATTGAAATTCAGTTAGTTATAACAATAAACCAATGGCGGATCCAGACTTTCTGCTAAGGGTGAGCCCGACCCACATTTTTTTCATCAGGGGGACCCGGAACCCAATTTTTTAAAAACCCTAGGAATTTAAAATATTTTCCGACCTAAAAGGGGGCCGGGCCCATCCGGGCCCCCATAAATCCGCCACTGTAAACATAAGCTCTATATACTCTCAACCTTTGTTCGCGAGAGGGGTATAATAAGACATTGTGTTTAATCAGGGATATAGAATATTCCTCTTTTAAAGCAACAGGAAATTTACGTGCACAACACATTGATGATATACACATATTTCTATAGAGCCTGGTGATTTTTCTTTAAACCGGATAGACCAGTAACAAGGTTGACTACGTAATGATTTAATAGTCAAATGTTATCTTGACCAGGGTACTGGTACCGTTGGTTGGTAGCAAAGACAAGTTGCATGGCTAACAAATTAATGGTTTAAACCGTAGCCACATTGACTCTGCTTTAGAGATAAAAAAGTGACGCAGAACATTGATGTGCTCATAAGATTACCGAATTTTATTCCCGTCTACCAAACTCAAAAGCCACAAGATCATGACGAGAAATGTAAAGGGGGAACTGCTTATACATTACTCTTGGGATTAATTCATTTTCGGTTTTCCTTTCAACCGATGTTTCAAACTGTATTGCTTAATCTCTTATTTAGATGCAATTGTCCTAAAAGACACTTACAAATGTATCTATTAAGGCATGACAGTATCCTTTAATGAATTTAGGTAAACGTGTTAGATTTGATTAATTTCAGAACAAATTGTTTAAACCTAAGGAGTATATCCCTAGCACATATCTCTATCTTTAACCGATTTTCGGAATTTGATTTAGATCTTTTTGGTTATTGTACTTTTTATTTTCATACACATATTTCGGTTTATGATTTTCAAAACTTTTTGATCTGAAGAGACATAAGGTGTCAAAATGTTCATTTATAGAAATTAAATTCAAAATAACTTAGATATATTGTTATTTATTATTAATGGTTTGATGGCTCTGTTGGCAGACTGTTGGTAAGAGAAGTTTGACTACTGGGTTGGTGAACATCAAAGGGGGCCGCGGGTCTATAAACAATGGCATCGACCCAGCCCAAATATCCAAACGAAATATACAAAATCCATTAAGCAGCACTTATCGAAAATAAGTTGACGGGCACATATTCTAATAAACTCTATTGAAAGGACAAAATTAAGGGAAAAAAGGTCAAAATGAACAAAAAAGCATATCTATCATGCATTTTTACATGACTCAAAATAATAACTTTCCAGCAAAAAATGTTTCCACAAATGCCTGTAGTGCCCTACATATTACAAAAGGCTATGACTATGATCCTTCAAATCCGAGAGATACTATTGTTCTTTGAATCCAAAACATTATCCGTGTCTTTTGTGTCCTTTTAGGGCCTGTTGCTCTAAAAACTCCAACACGTACATTTTCTTTAGGAAAACCAGATATTTGATTATTCATTGAATTTAATATCCTTAAAGCTCCATCTGCTGAAACGATATAAGCAATCAATTTTGCGCATCACACGTTTTATGAAACGACTTGGGTAAGGACAATTGCAAAGGAAAAACATACATTATGTTGTGTCTTTTTTAATATAAGAAAGGACTGAAAAGGTGTATTAAATTCAAATTACCCGATCCATGTTAGACAAATACTTGCAAAAAAGTGTTCGGAACATATTTATTAAGACAGATACTTGCAAAAAAGTGTACGGAACATACATGTGCCATTAGATAAGTGACGTGGAGGAAGATTGCATCACAATAACATCTATGCAGTTTGCGACCGCGGTTACTGCTTGACAATGTATTTTTGATTACCGGTTGAAAGGAAAACTGTTAACCAGAGGTTGTCGGAAACGACAACTAACCTCGCTTTCCCTGTTTGACACAGAAAACAGTTGTTTTACTACCTGGACATATTCTCTCAATATTTTGAAATCAGACTATTAATAGTCTTTTCATTATGGTTTTTGCAAAAAAATCAAGGATAAATGGTTGTTAGACAGAATACCAAAAAATAAGTGGTCTTTGAGACTTTCAGGAAATTTACCAAGATTGGAATGAAATATTTTTGAAATCGATGTTCGTTCTGAACTCAACAAAATTTTTAAGTATGGTTACTAGGTGGAATTAAAAAAATAACTGGTCTTTGAGGCTTTCAGGAAATTTACCAAAACTAAAATGAAATAGTTTTGAAATCCAATTGATGAAAATGTTTGTCCTAAATTACAGTAACTATCTAAGGATAGTTTCTAGGTAGAATTCCAAAAAAGTGCTCTTTGAGACTTTCGGGAAATTTACCAAAGTAAGAATCGCATTTTAGAATTCTAATTATTCAAAATCTCGTTTTCTTCCGAACACTTGCTTAAATACATATAATTATATTTAAAAAAATATGAGTCTTTGACATTTTCAGGGAATTAACCAAAGATCAAAATTCCGAACGCTTATTGCAAATCTTCAGACTATATGCAACAATTCTGCATAAATATTTAATCCTCAAATCCAAAAAAATGTAAGAGGAGTTTGTGTCATATGCCACATGTGTCAAAATCCACATCTTTGGGCCTTTGTTAAAATCCACATCTTTGGGCCTTTGTCAATATCAATATCCTGGGGCCTCTTATTTGCACCAAGATAAAGTTAAAAAAAATCGAACGCTTATTGTGCATCTATAGACTATATGCAACAATATATTCTACAACAAAATTAAACCCCTTTATCCGAAAATGGAGGAGAATTGTTCTCAGACTGAGATAAGATTCAGTAATTTTATTTGCACGTTAATGTTTTGCGTCACTTGATTTTTGTCTGTAAATGAGGGGCAATTTCATGATCTTAAAATGTATTTGCCTCACTTAATATTTTTGTTCCTAAATGAAAGGCAATTTTATAGATTTTAAAATGTATTTGCCTCTCTTGATTTTTTAGCAACCGAAGTGAAAGGCAATTCTATCAATCTTAAAATGTTCACTTGATATTGTTGTCCAAATTCTGGGGCAAAATTCAAGAGAGGCGAAAACATTTAAAAAATTATTTTGTGCCGGCTGATATTGGCCATCGTAGAAATAGAATATTTGACAGAAAAAGTTGGAGGATTGTTTAAGTTTGGATATCCCACTCCGCGCCTGTCGGACTGCACTGGCGGAGTTTTACCACTGAACTGATATTAAATAGATAGCTCATTTTACTGCTGGAACATTTGTCGGTCTAAAATGTTCGGAGTCGGGCTTTTTCTGTAATATGTAACGATTACCATTCATGGACTTGGTATCCCAGTATCCACCACCTGTGACACTCCTGGTCAGCTCTATTGACGAAGCCCTTGATTCTAGTACAAGCGCCGAATATTATTTGCTTAAAAGAATGTCCTTTTCAAGAAGTCAAAATTCATTTACCATATAGTTTCCGTATGAGTTAACCGTGGTACATGTTGATTGACTGATTTACTTGATTTAATGGGAATCCTGAATAGAATATGGTTGAAATACAAGGAATTAGTAGAACATTCCTACAGTCTTGGTTTTACGGATTTATCAAATCATGCTGCCACCAAGATAATGTTTGATAACGGTAACAGTTGAACATTTCGGTTGCCAACAGTGTAACGTAAAGTCAATTCTTTTTGTAGTCGTTTTATGATATTGCATGCACGTGAGTAGTGAAAATGTAGCAAGATACGGTTAACATATCTTACTTCGAAAGAAAACAATATGCAGGTACAATGATACATTGTAATATATTAAACAAAATAATCTTTTGAAATATTTTTGGTAATTATTTTAAAATATCGCGAATTTTAATACAAATATTTGTACTTTTGTGGAAATTTTCAAGATATATTTTAACTATTTAAAAAACGTTTCAGTTACTCACCCTTTTATAAAATATATATATTAAAACTATCCGTCAATCATCAAAATTTCTAGTTGATATGAAAAAATTGAACCGAGACGAGAATTTTGTTATAAATATATACATATGATATTTTCCCAGGTGCGTAACTATAACAATATCAGATTATATTTCGTCACTGGAGCAAAAGTGCACCACCCAGGATAGAAACTACAAAATATCACGAAATCTGAGTAATTATTACATTTTTGTATCTTTATGTATGTGGTGAGCAGATATAATAACGCCACTGGTTTCAATCATAATATATGATTTATTACCATTTTCGATTTCCAATGATAACAAATTTAAAATTAACTATTAATAATTTCTTTATGTTGTTATATCCAGATTTAGAGATTATTTAATGGAATCATAACTTTGTAATATTACATTTATGTTTAATAATAATACGTCTGGGTGATTTTTTTACAGCTTTTTTATGACATTTCTAGTGATGTTCATTTATTTAAAAGTTTATCAATGACACTAGATCTACTGTACACCAATATATATGCGTAGCATTACATACCATGACCAAATCTTTAAAATTGGCTACCATGAAATGAAACTTTATCAATAACACAAATTAGAATTAAAAAAAATGCCAGCAATAGAAATATCTACAAAAGTACTACATTTGTACTTGTGTTGTCTTCTCTGTTAATGTAGCATAAATTACGCTTGACACAGAAGGGAACCCACTACTTATAAGTCCTTTGATGAAATGTGCTATCTGTGTCGTAGTGTCTCAGCCAGCATCATATATGTTCTTGGAATAAAGATATAGGGTGAAGGTCATAGTATCACGAGAGGGTCCCCCTAATGTACTACTTGGGCAAATATTTCTGTTATTAAGATTAAACAACACGATATTCCTAGTTGAAGGTGGAGGTAAGTATAAATTGCAATACAAGTATTAGCTTTCCAAAAAGCTAGTCTGACATCAGTTTTCTTTTAAGGTATATTTTGTTTGATGATTTACCAGAATTTTCTATAGCTTCATATTCGGAACGGTAACCAAACAATTCAACAATTGCGGTTCTCCTGATCTATACGAAGGACATACTTAACAAACAAACTGGTTTCTTTGTCTTTTATTCCGACAAAACCGGTATAAAACTTTCCTAAAGTGTAAATTTAGAAAAATATTGCATGTTTATTTATATGCCAACAGCACGCATACAGAATGGTATATAATGTCATTTAAAATATTACCGCGGAAAAATTAATCAATGAAAATCACGATCGTAAGTGTTAATTATTTAATTTGCAATAATATTGTCGTAACCTTATATTAATCAAATGAACGCGTTACATTTATTGACCGTCATGCAATGCAAAAATGGACGTTTTACCGAAATGCAATGCGATCATGGACGCCTTACCGGAAGTGCTTTATTCCGATTCTCATACTGTCTGACGCCGTGACGTCAGACAATAATATGCGTATGTTTTTAGACCTTATGAGATGTAAAAATGTAATAAACGTATGAGCAACACGCGACAAAGCAAATGCCTGTTCAAGGAATAATTCACGGACACTCAAGTTTATCATTGTACACCGGACTGGGCTCCTTCCTTGCTAACACTTGGAAAATACATGTGGAACCATCAAGAGCCAGCCCGGAGAAATTGTAGTCTCCATAAATTTAGTTCAATTTTAATATGACAATTTCTTTACAATTTTTGTGTTGATAAGGCCCTTTGTTGCTATAATGGCTGTTTCAATAATACATCTGATAAAAAAAATGTGTTCTGAAAAATTGGCATTATGCCGTCATAATAGAAAAATCATGTTTTTGCATTAGATTTGAAACATCAATAATAACATCACACATTTTGACCTCTCCGTATTTGAGTAATATTAATACACTTCATTTGTGCGATTCCACAAAATCGCTGATGCAGTTTTTTTAAATATTATTGTGACGATTGTCATGAGTTGAGCAGGTCTTGTCTACTCTTCAAAGTACTTTTAAAAATTAAAGATTTTGATAGCTTAAGACTTTTTTTTATTTTGCGCTGGAAAACGTTTGCAGTTCAGTGTTGATTTTTCTGCTAATTCTTAGTTGAACAGAACGCGGAAACACTATCTTTTTAACAATGACAGGGGGGATAGTTGTTCAAAGACTTCAAAGACCCTATTAATTGAAGGATCATTACTATTTGTTCTTTTACAGCTAGTCGTTAAGATCCCTTTTCGCACAGCACTGCTTAATAAAACATTAATGTAATGAATTAATACAATTCTCAAAGCAGAATTATGTCGAACCTAGGTCTAGATCTTGGTCTAGTTATAATAATATTCCATTAATCTATTTAATTCCAGTCAAATTAAGTTAAGAACGTAAATTGAAGAAGTTAATTTCAACGTAACTATTTTTGTAATTATTTGCCTTCTCCAATTAAACTACACCATATTGATTTTGTACAACCAATAGTATAGTTCAATACTAAGTAATAACAGATCAATCTATTCAACTTGAACACGAAACCCAACCTCAATAATACCAATATCTGCCTTTATCCCTCCCAATCACAGATTGTCAGTCTTGTAATGTACAAGTCAATATGTAGAATATATATATAAATTATATAAAATATATGGTTATGCTGCTGTAAGCATTAAAAGGATAAGAGATATAATAACATAATCATGAATTTGGGAACGCTACAGGATATTACATATACATAATTCAAACATTTGATGTCTAATCCGTTGATTTTTTTGTGTTCAATCTCATGCATAAAAGACTAGAGTTTTCGAATTAATTTGCATATCAGCATCCCAACTATGACTTCTGTTATGTAATATCTCTGTTAAATATTCACCAATTCAATATTCTAATATTATGTAATTTTCAAGTGCAGAAATTTGATACAGATTGGTACTTTCATCATCTCCCGGGTTCCATATTGAAGATCGTGTGAAGGTTTAATTTACATCCTATGTTCCTCAATACCAAGAGAGGCATTAAGAGATTCAATTTCAACAATTTACGACTCACCAAATAACAGGCAAGACAAAGTTTGGTTCGCTGCAAAAAATGTTTGATCATGATTGTTTCAATATTAAAATATCAGGAAACATTTTTCTGTTAAAGTTTTAAACGTTAAATCTATCGAAAACAATGTCCATAACATATCTATTAAAATATTGCTTCATTTGTTCATTTCTTAAATAAATCCTCTTTCCTTTTTACGTATCAAGTCTAAATAGATAAATTTTTCATAATAATCCTTGGAAAGTTTCGTTTATATTAATTAAACTGAACTATTAAAAGTAAAATTGAATGCTTTTATTAAAGGAATCCAGGATTTGACTTTCTCCTTTTGACTTTGAAATAGCACACACATAATACATTTATGGCACTTCTACGAGATCAACATTTAGTTAACGGAGCAATAAAGTATCATTGATCTACATTTTACCCGAGTTCAGTATTATCTTTTTCTCTCCGTTAAGGTAGATAGACAGTATTGCGCTGCGCAGTTCAATTACGCATAGTCGGATACGGGTAAGGCTTCATTTTCGGGCCGAAGCAGATTTTCATTCGTGGCATTATAAGTATATGTTATCGGGCTCTTGACAGCTATGTATCGTAAAATTTCAACCCGTGAGCCAGAATATGAAGCCCCCAAGCTTTATATTCTGGCGAGCGGGATGA
Organism: Modiolus philippinarum; assembly: GCA_002080025.1. NCBI lineage: Eukaryota > Metazoa > Mollusca > Bivalvia > Mytilida > Modiolidae > Modiolus > Modiolus philippinarum. Next base: position 39,754 of record MJUU01070153.1, read on the forward strand.
TATTTTACAATACATCAGCTGTCAAAAGCCCGATAACTTGTTTATCATCCTTTATTTTGCATTTTAGATTTGTATTTATTGAACAAAGGTTTCAAATTCTCCCAAAGTTGCGCTGGGAAATTCGGCAAAAATGTCATTCACGCCTTTTCAGCAATTTTAAGCTTCAAAAACCTGTTTTGTAGTTTTTTATCACTTTAGCGGCAAAGGTTTTGCAACTGGATGAATATTTAGACAGAACTACTCAATTAATGTCGATTTTGAATGTTGCAGCATCTTTTGGTTGTTACGATATTCTTTCGTTCCTTGGAGCTTTTACGACGTCATAATGTGAAAACGTCAAAGCTCTGCAGGATATATGAACGACCTAGTTTCTACAATTTTTCTGACGTCTAGTTTATCTATTTGTGTAATCATGATTCTGGTTTGCATGTATAATCGGAAAGAGCAAATGCAATAGATGTTTATTTCTATCCGTTTGATTTCGTGTGAAAACTTGAATAAAAGTTATTTCCTTTGAAACTTTGGGAGAATCGCTTGATATATCCAGGTCAACCTCTGATATATCCCGGTCAACCGGATATGGCATTTGCGGAAAGGCTTTGCAGGCTGATATAACCATGGGGAAGGATGATAATAGACCATATCCGAGTTCTGGTATTCAGATTCGCTAGTTGTTGTTTGTCCGCCCTACGTATATAAACGTCACAAACATGTCCGCCCCTTGTGACCAACTTCATGACGTTTTAGACTCTAAGGCGTAACGTTTTCTATACTGTGACGTAATGAAACGTGTTCTGGTAAATCCTGATACCTTAGGTCGGATATGGTCTATTGACTGACACATGTGTAACGTCATATTTTCCCTATTTTGCCTGGAATTCCTTCCCGTTTCCAGTAAATAATGCTTATTTTGTTTGTAAAATATCTCCGTTAAAAGTATGGTGACATATATGTTTTTCATTGTTACCGTTAGATCATATCATAAACTAGGTATGTACAAAAATATATAGAATTCTCATGGATAAAATGGTCGTCAAGTTGGTTACTTATTCCCTATTCCCTATTCACCATTTACTTATTCCCTAATCCCTATTAGCTATTTACTTATTCCCTATTTACTTATTAACCCATTCGCTATTTACTTATTCCCTATTCCCTATTCGTCATTTACTTATTCCCTATTCACTATTCGTCATTTACTTATCATCCATAATTTGGTTAGTTGATAAGTAAATGATTGATTGATTAATTAGTTGATTCTTTTGACTAATTGATTTATTGGTTAGTAAAGTAAGTGAGAACCGAATCGTCAGTCAACCGAACAATCCAAGGACAATGGCAACGTCGGAAAACAAAGAAACAAAGACATAACATGAGCACGGCACAGAAAAGAAAATTTAATCACACACATATATACGCAAATGAACAACACAGACCCAATAAAAACAGTAAGTTGATTGATTCATTGGTGTTTAACACCAACTTTAGCAATACTTAAGATAGATCAAATAAAACAACCGTTTAAGATATAGTTAAGCTATGTATAAATTTCTGACGGACCCTCTGCTTATAGAGAGAACACTGTATTATACATTGCTTCCGTATTTGAAAAAAATACCGAAGAAGCAGAGGATGAAAGCCAGGAAATAACTAACATTTTATGTAACAGCTACGTCTATAATATCGATATTTTTTTTATAACTTTTGATAGTTTGATCTGTAAGCCTACTAAAGATTAAATTTGCAATGCAATATTTCTTAGATCTCCAATCCTATAAACATCTTTGTAAATAACAAAATACCGAAGTTACAGTTAATTTCTAGGATTGGAGATCTAAGAAATGTTCCATCTCTCTCTATAAGCAGAGGGTCTGTCAGAAATTTGTTTTATTTATACATAACTTTACTATATTATATTTCAGTAACTTCGGTATTTAGTCATTTCAAACGACTATCTTATTTGATCTATCTGAAGTTGCTAAAGTTTGTGTTAAACACCAATGAATCAATCAACTTACTAACCAATTAATCAATTAATCAACAGAATCAACCAATTAATCAACCAACCAATCAATCAATCAACTAACCAAGTTAAGGATGATAAGTAAATGAAGAATAGGGAATAGGGAATCAGTAACTAGCGAAAAGGGAATAGGGAATAAGTAAATGACGAATAGGGAATAGGGAATTCGGAATAAGTAAATTGCGAATAGGGAATGTGGAATAGGGAATAAGTAAATAGCGAATAGGGAATAGGAAATATGGAATAAGTAACCAACTTGACGACCGCATGGATAAAAGCTTCATTTCTATTTAGCTGTAAATGGTCTTTACCCTTTCCCGTGCATTCTATGTAAATTTAGTTGAAAATTGCTAAAAATTAGCGAGGTGTGGTATATCTAATGTCCTCATGTATTCATAGTCTTGATAAAATAAGCTACAATACTGCATTTTATAATCTAGAATTTAACCCTTTATTGTTCTTGCAGTATGTGTTTTAGTTTTTCTCACATACATGTATCATTTATTTATTCAAAACTCTTTAAAATTCTTTTTTGTCCGGATAAAATCTCAGTTTTCTATTTATGTTTCTACTTAACAACATCAACAAACCCATTTAAAAAACCAAAAACCAAAAAAAAAACAAAAAACAAAAACAAACAAAAAACAAAATGCAAAAATCAAGTTATCCTGATGCAATACACAAGGGGACAACAAAGCAATCATGTGAAGCAAAGAAAGGAGAGGACACAAAATGTAAGCACGCAGTTACATACATGTACATTAATGGCACTTTTACTAAATATAAATCAATATTGGTTTTTAAGGAGCAATACACTTGAACGTTGGTTTAATGGAATAATTTAATTCTAAAATCGATTTAAAACGTTTGCATTAGACTAGAGGTAGCCAAACTGCATTTCAGATCTTCAGGGGATAAATCAAAGATTTCATTGTAGCAAACATCCGTTTTCCAGCTCCGCTAACACGTCGCTGAAAAATTCTACGATTAACCCCCTTAGATCCTAAATTAAATTATGGTAATCACTTAATTTTTACTCAAGACAATATTGCTGGGACGTGGGCCAAGTAAGAGAAAGAGGACTTGAGACATGTCCGACTGGATCAGATCCATAAAGTCATTAATCGTGAATCGCATCCGTCGCTTGAAAAAAAAACACTAAAATCCAGAAATCCCAGTACATTTGAAGATTCCCTCGTAACAAAAGAATTGTGTCCTTGTCCCTGCAGACAAAGCTTCTGACGAAATAAACACTGTTCGTGTGTAAGAAACACTATCTCGACTGACTTATGAAGGAGATGGACATCGACGTTCAGTTCAATTGGAAATCCTACATTTACCCCTACAACAATATCGAGGGACGAGATGGTTAAAAATCACACATTAGTTCTGGAATCCTTCGGCATCCAAGCCAATGAAGGAAACAATCAACTCCCCTACATCTACTGGGTACCAAAAGTTTTCAGAATTCATTCATACAAACAGATGCACGATTAAACCACTTTCACAGCTCTTCACTACTTTGTTGACCGCAGTCAGAGATGACTTGAAAATACTGTGTTAAAGCTTACTCCACGAGTGGCGTGAATCAAATGTGGATTCTTAAAAATTTCAAAGATGTCCTGGAACAGCTATTATTCCTTAAACAGTCTTTCCAATTTCCATAGTATTCAAACTTTAGTTTTTCTACTCTTTATACAACCCCGCCACACAATAAAATGTAAACAGTGATTGCAGATTTAAAACATCGATGTTTCTTCACTAAAAATGAAAAACGCGGATACACCTTTTTAGCAATAGGGAAAGACATAACATATTTTGTTAAGAACTAAACCGATTCAATAGAGAAGTACGGTGAGACTGACGTAATAAAAATATTTTCCTTTACTCGTTTGAGGCCACGTTTTTCAAGGATAATAAATCAAAAACATTTAGCCCATTCCGTTAATTTCAGCATCTGCTACATAGACGGTGTACTTTCTCTTAATAATCCAAAATATATTTACATCAGATCTATCTCGATGAGCTTAAATATATGAAACAATTGATACACCTACTTCAGCTTCGTACCTCGGATCGATCATTTGTTGTATATTGACACGGGGCCTAATCTGCTCGTAAAAAAATGTGGGTGAATTCGCGAATACGTAAAAAAAATTGGGTGGAAAGGAATGTTCCATATAAAAATCGTTTTTATTCTCTAAATCAAGCAAACAAACAAATACAACCACGCGCATTCTACGGACAATTTGATTTTGAAACGAACTGACCATACCAGGGTTTTCAAGTTCCAATGGTTTAAGCTTGAAGCGTGCACAAAAGTGCCATTGGTCCATTTAAAAGCTAAAGACGACTACATAATTCACTTTTGTAGAAAGCTACAGCCAGTTGAGGGAATAAAAATACATGTAATGCTCTTTTGTTGACCGAAAATATGAATTAAAACAGTTTAAATGGAGTTAAAGTCGTTATATAACAGTAAACAAATGGAATAAGCAAATATATTTGGGTGATTTCAAGAGTACGACATATTTAATGGGTGATTTCCATTCATATATTTAATCAAGATATCTAGTTAAATACATTTCGATTCTCTTTCTGGGTATAATTCAAGCTTCGCTAGAAATAGTAAAATTTCGATTTTCAAAATGCGGGCTTTAGCAAGAATGTTAAAATCGAAATTGAAGCACTAAATGTCTCTAAAACTCGAAAAATATAAAATTGTCGCAACTGCTATACTTAAGTGCCGTGGCTATCCGGGAAAATAATAGTTTAAATGTCCATTCTTCCGTCCAAAAATACAGAAATAAATAAATAACTGCAATTCTTCTGGTTATTGTTATTTTGGAAGGCCTTTTGCTGTAATATCTTCATTTTTGTATCCGCTACAACTGCTGTGAAAACAACAAGACATATCATTTCATTTTTTTGTGTGATATATAGATTCCACAACAGCATCGAGCGAGATACGACTTTTTCAACTTGAGATAGATAAATTTTGTAATTTTAAAACCCGAAACTTTTACTTTCTAAATAGAAAATGTCATGTCTCAATGACAGTCTCATTAGATACAGTTGTGAGAATGTGTTTCTTTAATGATCAGAGGACGATACTTCACACCATCATGACCATGTCTGCTTCAATCTCAAAAACAGGTGATATATAGCTCTTCATCCCTCATATTATAAGCCCTACCACACCGTTTCCTCCATATTGGATTGACTACGCCCTCTGACATGTTTACACACGCTATGTCGCGCCATTCTTTTAACACAACAGTGTGGTGAAAGAATTTTTTGTATCAATACACCGTATACTAGGCATTATTTCTTAGGTATTCGAGGGATGAAAATTAATATAGATATGGGATAATGAAGTCAGGGCTGCATACTTATGTATATTTTCAGTAAGAATTTCTCCTAATCGGCATGTCATAGAGACCTGGAACCTTCATCATTGCATTGAACTTTCAAACTTTCAAAGTCAGCATTTGAAATATATCGACAAAGGAATAACGAAGCAAAAAGATGGAGGCGAAAATTCTTAAATAATCCAAAAATGAAATATTCGACGAAACGTGTAGTCTTTGAGTTTAACTTGAAAAGGAATGTACAAAATGCTGCCGTCGTTGTTGTTGTCGATGTCTTCGTCAATATCAAAACGGATATCATCACCAATGACATTACAAAAATAATTTATTCTCAGATATGACTCTGGTTCCTATAATGACCAAAGATAGGATGTTTTATCTGTTTCGGGAGAATCTTTGTTCTTCTCAAGATCCACTTTCTTGTAGTGAATGCAATTATTAGCGAACTCTTTAAAATGTTTGTCGTTGTATGGACTGACTACTGTGGTTGATCATAAGACCTTTGATATGCAACTTGTTCAATACACTAAACTGCTCATGAGACCTATGTTATGTTTCAAAGACCAATGATGTGCTTCTAAAACCTTTGATATGGATCTAAGGGAGCAACCATTTGATTTTTATGGGGGGGGGGGGCAA
>MJUU01070153.1:64500-98628 GCA_002080025.1 Modiolus philippinarum
CTTTGCTTTTTGTGTCACTGATGTGATATTTATTGATACATTACAGATAAAAATATTTGCATATTTAAAAAGCAGATAATACCATAACAGTATAAATAACAAATTCAAAATGGCGGAAGACTACCGATCTACCTTAAACGCGTGTTTTGCGATCTTGGCGTCGCGACGTCTGACGGGACGTGCTATCACGTGATTTATCATTTGACGAGCATTTGTAATTAAAATTAATCAATAGTCTTTAGTTTGTTCTTCTTTTCACATAAAAATGAATTTCGGGGGCAAAATTCAAGATCGACGGTGTGGCCGCTCTAAGTAACTGTCCACGTTGAATTTGGATTGAACGGGGCATCGTAATGGGACATTGTTTTGAACTTTTTTGAATGGCAAATTGTTAACATGATGAAGTGCCCTGACCGCTCTAAGTAACTGTCCACGCTGAATTTGGATTGAACGGGGGATCGTAATGGGACATTGTTTTGAACTTTCTTGAATGGCAAATTGTTAACATGATGAAGTGCCCTAATTTTTGACATTAAACGTTTTAAATCATCCATCATTAAACGGCGAACTGGATATTCGGGCTAAAAACTACCATTCCGTATTTTCATCGTATCTGTTTCGGAACTGATTTAAAAATGAAATAAACAAATGCTTTTTGGCTTTGAATACATTCATACACTTAAATAAAAACTTTTAATTGCGAAATACAAAAATATTCACAAAATTAACTGTGTATCGTTTCTTTTGTTGAGTAGTATATATGTAACAATTATTAATCAAAGTGAGTATTATGAATACATAAAAGTTAGAGGGTTTTGCTTTATTTGAGACATATGATTCCAGTTGAAACATGTTTAAAATATTGAATATTATATGACGATAATGAAACACTGGCATTCTTCTAATGATAGCATATGTATTGCCGTGGGTATGATAAACAGTACAATCTTTATATCATTCTGACAGTAGAACAATACCATATAAATCAACAAAAGGAAATTCAATACCAGAACAATTCATTATGCAGAGAAACCATCCAAATTTCTTTTACTGCATCCGATTTCAGACCAACAGAAATTCCATGTTTAGTTAAACCATTACGTGTGAATTATTATCATGCATTTTACAGTCATAACGTTTTCATGTTGTTATATTTGATGGCTGTAAGGTAGTAATGAGTGCCTGCATAATAGAAACGATACAAATTTGAAGTTTTACTATTAGATAGGAGTGTATAAATGACATTTCTCTAATTCTTATGATGTTCTCGTCAATTGCATTCCATGGGAGATGAAAGTGTTCTCCAACATGTGCAAAAATTGATCTCGCGATTCATTGGATATTGAAAAGGTCACGAACTTATCTTCAAATAGCAAAATATATCTTCGTTATATTCACTTATTTTGAGTCTTTGCAACAAATATTTTCTCGAAGCATACGTTGTTTATTGGTCTTGAATCACCTATGAAATCTTTGTTTTTGATGATTTCCTTACTATGTAAATTTCGTTTCCGGTAATGTAACAGTATTGATTTTAGAGGCCCACGTCGGGGTAGAAACTAAAAATCATGAAAATTGCATTAGGTTCAGAATTAGAGAAATAATTTCTATCATTTACAAGTCGTTGATTATCATAGTTCTGCTGTCTCAAGGGTTAAACATAAACGTTTTCGCTAAAACTCGAACTTTTAAAGTTTAACCCTTTAGACAGTAGAACTTTTTAAAAAACGACTTGAAAGGACAGATTCTATATTTCTACGATACAACAATGCATAAAGACACCATTGCAGCTGCATTGCTTTTGCAATATAGTTTCCATGATGACATTGTGTTACTCCACAAGAAGAACTGTTTAAATCAGCTTTATAAATAACTAGGGTTTGTTGTCACATAATGATACTGATATATTATTGATTGCATAAATAATAACTTGCGATAAAAAAATCGTTATTTATTTCTTTCAAAGACATTTTTACCTTATTTTCTCGCTTTTTTTCTTTTACTTTTTCTTTTTTTCCCTTTTAGCTCACCTGGCTATGCCAGGGTGAGCTTTTGCCATCACTTGGCAATCGTCGTCAGTCCGTCCGCCTGAAACTTTTCATTCAAAGGTGTTCTCCTCTGAAACCACTGGGCAAATTTGAACAAAACTTGGTCAAAATAGTCCTTGCGTGGTCCCATTTAAGAACTGTATCCGACATGTCCTTACCTAATCCAAGATGGCCACGTGGATCATAGTTTTAACATTGGACCCTATGAAAAAGACATTCAAAGATCTTCTTCTCGGAAACTACAAGTCTAATTATAACCAAACTTAGTCACAATGGTTCTAAGATGAACCCTTCCAAAAAAAGGTATTTGGCATGTCGGTACATTATCCAAGATGGCCGCCAGCGGAGAATATAGTTTTAACATTGGACCATATTGAAAAGACATTTAAAGATCTTCTCAGAAATTACCAGTCCAATTATTACCAAACTAAATCACAACGGTCCTTAGATGGTCCCTTCCAAAAAAGGTATCAGGCAGGTCCGTACCTAATCCAAGATAGCCGCCAGCGGGGAGCATACTTTTAAAATTGGACCCTACGGGAAAGACATTCAAAGATCTTCTTCTCAGAAACTACCAGTCCAATTATAACCAAACTTAGTCACAATAGTCCTCAGATTGTCCCTTCCAAAAAAAGTATCCAGCAGGTATGTACCTCATCCAAGATGGTCGCCAGCGAGGAACATAGTTTTAACATTGGAACCTTTGGAAAAGACATTCGTCGATCTTCTTCTCAGAAACGACCAGTCCAATTATAACCAAACTTAGTCACAATGGTCCTTAGATGGTCCCTTCCAAAAAGGTATCCGGCAGGTCTGTACCTCATCCAAGATGGCCGCCAGCGGGAAACATATTTTAACATTGGACCCTATTGAAAATGCATTCACCGATCTTCTTCTCCGAAACTGCTAGTCCCATTAAAACTAAACTAAGCCACAATGGCCCTTAGATGGTCCCATCCATAAAAGGTATCTGACAGGTCTGTACCTCAGCCTGCAGCCGGAACATAGTTTAACATTGGACCATATGGAAAAGACATTCAAAGATCTTCTCAGAAACTACCAGTCCAATTATAACCAAATTTAGTCACAATTGCCCTTAGACGGTCCCTTCCAAAAAAGGTATCTAGCAGATCTATACCTCATCCAAGATCATCGCCAGCGGGAACATTGTTTTAACATCGGACCCTATGGAATATACATTCATCGATCTTCTTCTCAGAAACTACTGGTCCAATTAGAACCAAACTAAGCCACAATGGTTCTTAGGTGGTCCCATCTAAAAATGAAGGGACCAGCAAAGGACCATTGTGCCTAAGTTTGGTCATAATTGGACTGGTAGTTACTTAGAAGAAAATCTTTGAATGTCTTTTCCATAGGATCCAATGTTAAAACTATGTTCCCCACTTTGTATGCCATTTTGGATGAGGTACGGACCTGCCGGATGCCTTTTTTGGAAGGGACGATCTAAGGACCATTGTGTTCAAGTTTGTTTATAATTGGACCCGTAGTTTCTGAGAAGACCTTTAAATATCTTTTCCATAGGGTCCAATGTTAAAACTATGCTGGCGCCTATCTTGGATGAGGTACAGACCTGACGGATACAAATTTTAAAGGGGACTATCCAAGGACTATTGTGACTAAGTTTGGTTCCAATTGGTCCAGTGGTTTCAGAGAAGAAGATCTTTGAATGAAAAGTTTATGACAGACGGACGAACGGACGACGGACGCCAAGTGATGGCAAAAGCTCACCCTGGCATAGGCAGGTGAGCTAAAAAGCAAAAATAACCCCAAACAAAATTAGCCCTTTTACAATTAATATTTGAATAATCATAGGCATGTTCTTGCATGTGACTGAGATTTTAAAATATCTTTTCCACTTTCTTGCGCGAAAGTGTCTTTCTTCTAAGTGATCAAGTTAATAAATGTATGATATTAGTTACATTTATTACTTATATATACGTACGTAAAATATCCGATGTAGTTTAACTGAGAATCTTATAAGGCTACAATGGGTAAGTGTTATTGCAGAAAGATTGTATAATTGTAGAAGTTGAGTTTTCTCGGATAGCATCTCTTTTTTGCAGCAGACGAACTGAAAGTCCGGATATAAACTTCTACATGAAAAAAACAACCTGTTCTAACGTACTGTCATGTTTAATATGAATATCAACATATAGACTCGTGTCAATCAACGCAGTGGATTAAACTCGTTGCGGAACACAGTTTCACAACTCGTTTAATTCGTCTGCGTTGTTCGGCACTCGTGACTTATTTATGATATTCACGGCGGTCAATTAGTTATGTAATTTTACCTCAGTATGTATATTCTTTATAAATTGTTTATTTGATAATTTTACTATTTTTTACACTTGTCACAAACAGACTATTGACCGTTCAATAGTTTCAGGACTATTGACTGGTGATGAACTATTTACTGGTCATAAAATTGGACGATGAACTATTCACATTGATACCTTTGATGTTCGATTGCGGTACAATAAAACACCTATTTACTTGCTTTTCGATTAATGGCAAATTTTTGGTTTCCCTCGACACCTACTATTTCCCTCCGCTCCGTGTCAGGGAAAAAAAGATGCGTCTCGGGAAACCATAAACTTGCTATTGTCCTCATAGCCAGTAAATATGTGTATACTATAATTCTTTTGCATTTCTACTGAATGGTCTGTACACAAATTATGTATTATTTATAAAAAACATATATATTTATATCTGATACACCAAATATAAGACAAAATGTTGTTTTAATGAAGAGAGTATACTTTGACACGTTGTGATTTTTTTTTATTTCATGCCAACCACATTTGCAAATGTTCATATTGGAAACAAATTTTTAGATTAAATTTCACAAGTCTTTGTGAAAAACTTGTTTATTCACATATATAATAGACATTAAAATAGGTTTGCTTTAGCACATTTGAAACTTTGGTTGTGATTGAAATTTGTATTTATAATTATTATCTATTCATCAGGGCAAAATCGTAAGTCAACATAATGTCTTTCCTCGCCACAATCTTCATAAATATCCCTTTAATTGCCGCTTCTCCCGAGAAACCGCCTTAACTTTGGTCAAACTTCCTGTTGGATCGTTAATTTTCGGGTTAACTCGTAAATGGTGCTATGCTAGTATGACGCTCGCGTATGCATTTGTAATCATCATGCTTAAAAATGTTTTAACGATACATGATTCACAACATACCAAAAATCGATCCTCAATTCCGACATGGTAACTAACTACAATTATGGTAATTTATTCATGTTTCTTGAAGAAAGATGAAGTTCTCCTGATGTATTGATAATTTAAATCTTCAGTCCTTAAAGTTTACTCACAAGTAGTATATATTAAAAAAGTTTACTCACAAGTAGTATATATTAAAAAAAGAGATGCAGTGTATTTGATGTGACGGTGAGCATGGCCTTGATGATTACGGAGACAGGATTATCTGCTCTTTAATTGTTGTTTTTGACATTTTACATGAATTCTGAGGTAGTATGGACTTTAAACATTTTTATGAAAAAGAAAGGAAATTGGGTAAATGTCAAGGAGACAACATCCCATATCAAGGTTAAAACGACCAAAAACAAAACATCTAGTGGTCACCACAGTGAGGATGTTCATAACATTGAATAAAGTAATATTAAATTCAAATATTTGGTATAAACTTTGAAGGAATATATAAAGATTGAAAGTTAAAGTTTGAAAAATCACCTATTGTAGTTAGTAGTGGAAATTTTATAGATTATGTATGTCATAAACTTTTGCTAACTATATATATAAAGCCATCTTTTCATTGCAGTAAATTGTAAAGTCTTATTGCATCGCATTTTAACACGTTGTTTTCATAAACGCAAGCAAATAATTAAATTTCGATTTGTTTTCTGCTCTAATCTGTGTTCTCCCCAGTATAGTGTATATAGACTACATAAAATAATTAAAAACTGAAGAGCGGCAAGCTTTTTTCAAAAAGCTTATACTTGAATCTATTCAGCTTTCACAGCATCATGTATGAAAAATTTTCAATATGGTTAAAATAGCAGAAAGGGGTTCTTACATAGTAGTAGATTTGAGAGAGGGCAAGTCTACTGAAGCAGGATTTCGACTTCATGAACATTAAAAGCATTGTTCCATTGCTTGGTTTAATCATGTATTTGTAGAGACTTTGTGTCGCGTGCATTTACTCCATATCCTTTCATTGTTACGTTATCAGTATATATCCAATTAGCAATGGGAATGAAAATTTTAAAAGCCACCGAAAAAATTGACATCGATGAGGACTTTAGACTTGCAGCATACACGCTTTACATAACTACAATTTATTTAACATACGCTTATTAATAACATTAAAATATGTGTCCTTTAGTTGTATTTCTAAACCGTTACAATCGCAAGGGTTTATCAGCTCATCATCTTAACAAGATAGTCTATTGCTCATTTTTAGTGAATTGAATAGTACATTTGAGAAATTCTGAAAAGGGGGGGGGGGGGTTGGCTGATGATCCTCACATCTTATCCATTATTATTTTTATCACTGCTTAAATTTGAACAATACATGCAAGTTTTTATTAATTTTATTTTAGTTTGACGATTGTAATTTCAAAATTATCAATTTCCCAAACAAGCACAGTAATAATCCAGCTTCTCCTGCTTCCGGAGAGTATGTTTTACAGCTGATTCGTTACGCGAGAGCTAGCACAAATTATATAAGGCATAGTCATCTCTGTGACCGCTTTATTAATCGAAGCTTTAAAAAATTCAGTCTCATACGATCATTGAAAAGTCCTTTAATACATATCAGTCCCGTGTCTCGGTCAGAACTATGATTCAAGATTCTTTCTTTACTTAATACTTGGATGATTATTTCTTTCAACTGTCTACGACCTTTCAATAGCAATTGCTGTTGAGTTGCTACCGGACACTACCCCAATGGAGAGGATGGCTAGCGGTTTAGCTCACCATTTCTTTTTGAAATACTTGTACCAAGTCAGGACCATCACGGTCAACATTTTTGCCGGTGGTTTCCACTTGATTTGTTTTTTTTGTCTCAAGGACTTCGGCTCTTGACCCCTGTGTTCTGTAATTTTGATAATTCCCCCATTTGTACAGACTTCTATATACTGAGTCAACAGATGTTTGTCTGAATGCCTTTGTACTATAATAAAGGATAAGAGTGAATGTCTTTGTTGTGAAAAATCTTTTGGCTGCATCTGGAGGATAGTATTTGATAAAAAATGAAGGTACTTACAGAAAATTGTGTACTATTCACCACCAATTTGTTTATTTGTTTTAAAACTGTAATATGTCATATATTTACGTGACTTTAATTTACATGTTTACTGCTACAATAGTGCATGATATAAGATACATTAAGTATCAATGTTAATTATTGTAAGGTCTTTTAAAGTAAATTTAATCCTTCGTTTAATAATATAGATATTGCGTTTTCACAGAGCATCGATAACATGTAAAACAATGAAGTTTAAATGCCTTGTCCTTAAATAAAACATGTTTCGCTTAATAAGTGTAGATCAGTGTAAATCATACAATTTTTTTAACAACTCGAAAAATCACTGAATGATCAACGCAAAAAGAAAAAAAGCCTAAAACCAAAAATTGCAAAACAATATTTAAAAACGACTCCAACAGAAAATATTTAATACACACCATCCATTATCAGTATATTTTGATACAGAAACTGTATTATATTTTTGCAGGTGAATTAAGGAATCAACTTCTATACCTTTTGAACAACTCAAAAAAGATCAAATCCATATAAAACAAGACAAAAACAACAAAGTAACAGTAAAAAAGTTCAAGCGAAGAAAAAGATCCGAAGACATTGGATATAAATAGAGATAATAACAAAATTACCGAATAGAGTTGTCCGGAGTCGGAGTCCATCAGACAAAAAGAATAATTGACAAAGAAACCAATGGCAGTTCTGTTCAATAATGATGACTTTTATTTTGTCGAAATAACATCCGACAACGATCAGTGTTTGCTCCCTGGAAGCAATTGTTTGACGTCTTTGTGATCACCTTTGTGTCAATTTAGACGCTTGTCAAATGACTTATTTGTCTTCACCAGTAACCGGAGGTCACATATGCGTCGCTGCAACAAATAGATCACATTTGTGCTTTTGAAATTGATTGTACTAAATATTGAGTTCTTTATTGAGGTGATCTACATGTTTAAGTCAAAGAATTTACATTTGTGCGCTGCATTTGCACCATTTGCCTCCACACGAGCGACTCTTATTTATGGTACTTGTAAGCCTTTAAATGTTTACTCGTACCATTAAGTTCTTTGTGCTGACTTGTGGTTCGAGTGCGAACAAAGGAGGCTAGGGAAAGATGTAAGACAGTTTGGGATTTTTTAGACGGAAATCAAGCACTCAGTAACTCTGTTGAATGTGTTTCCTACGTTGGTATGTGAAAAAGAACGGGAAATGCTCTTTTGCGTTTTCTATGTACTTCGTTAAGGTATTTCTTTAGATATTTACAGCATTGTGGAAACCTATTTCGGTATTGCATTTTATAGCCCCTCTGTTTGAGATTGTTTTTTGGGACAAATAATCGTTTTAATGGAATCTTTTCAGAATAAATTTGTCTTTTTTCTGATAGATTGTCTTTAGAATGCTTTTGTAGGGTGACAGCTGCTGGGCCAAAGAAACTTGCCAGCATCCTGGGGTTAACTATATAAATCTGTGGACAGTTCACCTTCTGATAAGGAGCTGTAAGCATCAAGGTTTTCCTTTATACTTGGTAGATGGATGCGAAATTTTACCATGAGAAATAAGTTTTGCACATCTGTATTACTGCTTTGACATTTGATGTCCACACCATTTATAAACTGATACCAACACAGCAGATTTCACGATTCGCGAAGTTGTATATTTAATCTCCCATTAATGTATTTTTGCCCAAGGCAGTGTCATTTATTTGTTATCAGTTTTTTCCCATAAGAAGTCAAGTTCTTCTTTTAGCTTCATTGTAAGCATAGTAACTACGAAATTTTGATCATCCACAATTAAGACTTAAACTTAAGACACTAGTGCTTTTGTCAGGCAAAGGATGACAGTGATTGTAAGAGCACTTTGCCAGTTTAATTGA
This sequence comes from Modiolus philippinarum, assembly GCA_002080025.1. NCBI lineage: Eukaryota > Metazoa > Mollusca > Bivalvia > Mytilida > Modiolidae > Modiolus > Modiolus philippinarum. Next base: position 73,677 of record MJUU01070153.1, read on the forward strand.
TGTTTGTTGACAATCCCGCACCCATGACCAAGAAAGACATGGATGTAGCGTTGCTCGACAATTAGCAAAGAATTCCGCTTAAACCGGTGCTAGGGGCCGTCTTGAACTTACTATGAGGTATGAGCAAAGCTCATTGTTGAAGGTCTCATGGTGACGTCAAGATGAAGAACAACAATAAAAGCGTTGTTCCTTTGCTTGTTTTTGTGGAGACTTTGTATCATGTGCATTTACTCCATATCCTTTTATTCACCATTTAACTTCTTTACAAGATTCCATTCGATCGGTATGAGGAGACATATATATATAGACAGACGATATCACACTTAATTGAATTTTAGACAATCACTACATTATCACCATTCCGCTTTTGCAAGTTGACATGTCTTAAAATTAGAGCTATCTAGAATTCGAAGTCTAAAAGAAAATACCTAACTTCAGGCTTACATACTTACTAATGAGATTCAATACTGTGTCAGCATTCCGATATTACATGACATTTAAATCAACAGAATATACCTAATACATGTAGATATTAATGAATGAAAATATTTCTGGAAACTATTTCCACAAGACACAGTAATTACTTATTTACGATAAGCTTAGATTTGAATTGTCTACAACATATCTTGCAGATCTGCAGATTTATGAAATAATTTCTGAAACGCATTTAAACTAAGGAGTATCTCCCTCATGCATAGCTCTGTCCTTAGCTGAACTTTGGCTTCTCTATTTAGATGCTTTTGGTTATTTGTTCTCTGTCAGTTTTTACACGTTTTTGGTCATTGGACTTCCAAATGTTTTGGCTTTATCTGCACTGATGAGACATAAGTTGTCGAAATGCGCATATGCAGAAAATAAATTAACAGTAACTCCGGTATTTTGTTATTCATATTAATATACAAATGAGAAAATGTACATATTCTCACTGGGATCCATTAAAATTTTAACCACCATCCTATTGTTTTTAACACGTTTTCTATTTTATACGCCAAAATGATCCCAAAATTGATTTTCGGCCGACCATTTTCCGTTACATGTTTCTTATATAAATGTTATTTCTTATTTTCTGAAGCAATAAGAAAAAAGTATGATACAGCTTAGGAACAAACATATATAGATAAGGTAGTAAACACAAGTAACTAGGTTGCTGTAGGGATTCTGTTTATTCATCAGATCATTCAACTTAAAACATTTGGGGGTCAAAAACATTTGTTCTAACAAAAACAAACCAAGTGTTCACACTAGTAGATATGTTATGATCTTGTTTGCCTATTTTGATCTTATCACAATCTTGACAGGATGAACGCAATTTTGTTAAGATAGTGTAAGATATTCAGTCGGTTTCCCTGAAAGATTGTGGCATGTGACTGTAATCATCAGCCATTGTAGATGTTTCCTGTTATCCCCTTTTGTATATTCAAGATAATCACTTTAAAGGACGATCAAGCCCTGTTCAGTTTATCAAGGCCAAACAAAGGCAAGCAAGATGTGTAAAGTTTGTCCAGATCTTGTTTGATCTTAACAAACTTAACTCGTCTTGAACGTTCTTGGACGCAGTTAACAAGGTGTCTTTAATGATCTTAAACTATCATAACACGTCTTTATCGTCTTTGAAATCAAATATCTAGAAAAAAAAACTTATTGATTATGCAGGCATTTTTCCGGACCTAGATAGTCCAAAGCTTGTACATTTGTATCCGTCTATTTTGACAACCAGGACATGCGTTTCATATTCTTATAAAAACCAACTAGATACATTTTTTTTTCAATTATGTTTTTATTTGCCCGTCTTTGACGGGACGAATTATGGTAAAAAGGTGTCCGTCCGTCCGTCCACACGTCGTACTCTAACTAGAGAACGTTTTTAACATTTTTCTTGAAACTTTGCAGGATTGTTGGGTATGACATAAGAAAGCTCCCTTTCATTTTATTTTGTCATTGGATTTTTCGTTCCAGATTTTGGGACTTTGATTATTTAAAAAAAAGCTTGAAATTGCAAATTTCGTCCACATGGCGTACTCTTACTAGAGAACGCTTTGAACACTTTTCTTGAAACTTTGCAGGATTGTTGGGTATAACGGGAGAAAGCTCCCTTTTTTATTTTGTCATTGGAATTTTCGTTCAAGAGTTATGGGACTTTGATTATTTCAAAAAAGCTTGAAATTGCAATTTTCGTCCCCATGTCGTACTCTTATTAGAGAACGCTTTGAACAGTTTTCTTTGCAGGATTGTTGGGTATGGCGGAAGAAAGCTCCCTATTGTTTTATTTTGTCGTCTGATTTTTCGTTCCAGAGTTATGAGACTTTGATTATTTCAAAAAAGCTTGAAATTGCAATTTTTGTCCACATGTTGTACTCTAACTAGAGATTTGCAAGATTGTTGGATATGACGGAAGAAAGCTCCCTATGGTTTTATTTTGTGAAAGGATTTTTCATTACAGAGTTATGGGACTTTGATTATTTAAAAAAAGCATGAAATACCATTTCCCTCCACACGTCATATTCTAGGTAGAGAACGCTTTATTCATTTTTCTTGAAACTTTGCAAGATTGTTGGATATGACGGATGAAAGCTCCCTATGGTTTTATTTTGTGGAAGGATTTTTCGTTCCAGAGTTATAGGACTTTGATTTTTTTCAAAAAAGTATGAAATTGCAATTTCTGTCTACACATTGATATTCTTTTATTTTAAGACATAACTACCCCAAAACCAATATACATTTTTGACTGTTTAACATCAGGTGAAATAATTAATACATAACAGAAGTCCCTTGTCATGTTTGTGCATATGGAGTTTTTGATTTCAAGAATCATTTAATCAGTTTCCTTTAAAGTGGGGACGGGCGTATCATGCGCTCTTGGCGCAGCTGTTTATTATTACATATGATGCTGATTTCGAGAAAAACTACCCTAGCAGCTGAGACTGTTCCACGTCACCATATCGCTATGACCCTTGCGGACACATATTTACGAGGAATCTTGACATCATTGAACATAAGGAATATCGACAATTCTTTAGAAAAGGGCGTTAATTTCGCACACCTTCAAAAAATAAACTGGCAAGCACGTTTTGAAATAATTAAAGACTCAATAACCAATTATTGTAAAGAATGATGAAAACGAGAAAGTGAAGACAAACATGCTCTAAATGTGTATACAGATAAAATAATTACCAAGGTCACCAACACAATAGATGTTATGAAGATAATTATATTGAGTCACCTCTTAAACTGTCTGTAAATAGGATCAAAAAGGATGTTGGAAAAAATGTGTTTGTACCTGTTTACGAGGCTTCAAACAACGTTGCTATCGTGTGAAAGAAATACTATATCGACGTCAAACAAAACGAACTGGACAGGTCAAAAACTTTCAGACATACAAAATGGGGCGAAAAAACGTTAACCTTACAACATTGTGATTAAAGTTCCACCTAAAGATAACACCTTGCCTACTATGAACTGGGCTCCTACGAATCATAAAAATCCCTTCAAGCATCGTTTTATTTCGGCATCTAGTAAGTGCTCTATCACTAATTTATTCACTCATTTAGAGATAACTTACTTGTGTAAAGGAGTTAGTAATTAAAAACTGTGAAAAAAACTAATCAAAACTCTGGTGTAAGTTACTTTTGAAGTGTGAAAAATTCTATTGAAGTTTTAGATAAACTACAATCTATTCAAAGACCAGTCTCATCCATTGACAGTTATGATTTTTCCACACTTTATACAACCCTTCCACATAATTTGATTAAATCTAAATTATGACACTTTATTAAATGGTCTTTTAGATTTTCTTGTCTGCAGTTCATTTGTTCTATCAAAAAAACAAGGATTCTTCTCTAATATTAATTACAATAATCATTGTTCCTGGACATGTGATGATACAATAAATGCACTCAATCTTTTGCCGGACAACATATTTGTTCGTTTGGCAACACTTTTTATCAACAGGTCATAGGTATTCCCATGGTTACAAATTGTGCACCTCTCATTGCAGATCTTTTTCTGTTCTGTTACGAACATAGAAAACTTTACAATGGAACTGTACCAAACAGTGATAAACTTATTTCTATTTTCAATGATAACAGCAGGTATACTGACGATATCCTTACTATTGATAATCACAGTTTTCATTTTATGTAGACATCATTTACCTATAAGATCTGAAATTAAATAAAGCTAATAATGACTCTAAATACTGCATTTTCACGGATCTGACTATCGTAATTGACTCTGGTAAAATAAAAACAAAAATATGTGATAAGAGGGATGATTTTGATGTCACCTTTTCTTGACGGCGATATTCCTCTAGCCCCATCCTACGGGGTGTATATTTCTCAACTAGTACGATTTGCACGCATTTGTTCAACTCTTGACGATTTTAATGAACGTAACCTTACTATCACAGCCAAACTTTTACAAGAGTGTTACAGATTTCATAAGTTGTTGAATACATTTAAGAAGTTTTAAAATAGATATGAACATTTGATATCTTAGTATGGTGTTAATCGCAAACAGCTTATTACTATGGAAATTTCTAATCCTCGTTTTTATGGAACTGTTGTTAAAAATACCAGAAACTGATTAGAGATCCAGAAAAACTGGGACGTATCTTACATTCTTTACGTAATAGGGGATATCGACAAGATATCTGCTTGCATCCGTTAAATTAGCTTTGTTATCTAGTGACCTAAAAAATTTACACACATACTGGCCTCTCAGTGATACTGCCAATGTCTACTGAAATGTATGATGATTCTTGACCATACCATTCAGGAAGATTAATTTTGAGTTTGATTTTTCTTCCGTAGTGCGACAGTGTTTTACCCATAGACTAGGTTCCTGGAGATAGCCGACAGTTTTTAGTGTGATTAGATACTTTAGTATTTTAACATTACGAAGCGATGTAAGTATCTTTCGGGCTATTGCTATACTTACTGCATTTACATACCTACAATACCCTAAAATTTAATTGCAAAAGGATCACTCAAGATAGTTGAAATCGTTGACTGCAAGTCTTTCAATCAATGATTGCAAGAATTTGCTTGTCTGGTACAACATTATTCTGTAGAAAATTCTCCAAAGGATTACTACTCTAACTGACAGTGACATTGGTTGTTTTGATAGATTTATAAAGAATTGATGCTTCAATACTATGGAAATCCATTTTTAAGACTCACAAAGTCAGTGCATTTATCACTCTCTTTATCTTTTATCATTCATAAAACTTCCTGTTTATTAGAAATCCATGCTTCTTTCAAATTGAAATTTTACAAAATAGTTCAATATGTTGCACTAGAATTACACATGAAATTAAAAGAGGTTTGGGTTTACTTTGCTACCACTTGTGTAATGTCTCTTCTTGTGGACTGCAAGTCCCCTAGGGCATCAATAGTCAACTTTTTAGTACTTGAGTGCCAATTAAAAATGTGATTGAAAAGGCTGCAATTTCGAAATGTAGAAATTTTATAAAATCAAGCAGTACCTCCATTTGTAAATCTCTTTCATAAGCTATAATTGGTTTTACTTGAAGGCTATTTGGTTACTCCATCAACTACTTTATAAATATCTTGATTTCATTCTTCCAGATGTTTGGTCTATCTGCAACGAAAAGACAACAGTTGTCGAAATACTCATTTGAAGAATTAAAATTTACTGCAGTTTCAGTATTTCAAAAGAAACCATTTTGCTGTTTTTCTCTTCCATAAGACTCACAGAATGGGCGCATTTGGTATTTTTTCAACCATAAGAAGCGTTTAGTATTTGCATTTTGGAAACAGGATCAACCTTCAGATTAAGAACCGGAATGTAATTTGTATTGCTTTCAGTACATGACAGCTCTTGATTTATGAAAACGTATGCCTATTGCTTTTGTCAGTCAGTACTATGGTGCTGGCCTAAAAGACTTAATTTTTTATCAATCATACAATATGTAAATAAAGAAAATTGTGTATCAAACTAAGGAGTATTTCCTCATGCAAATCTCTGTCCGTAGCTGATTTTGTTTTTAGCTGTTTGGTCTCTATCAAGCTGATACTAAAAGAGAACCTTACGAAGTTCATTTGAACATTTCGTAATTGTATATAGGAGTTAATGATTTATTTAAATAAATAATTTGGTATGATGGGCTTTCTCGTACTTTGTAATGTGGTATTCTTTTTGATGGTTATTATGTGTTTAATGTCATTTTGTACCAAATAACGAAAAACATAATTTACTCTGATGTGACGGTTGTATATTGTTAAAACAGGTTATAACAAAGGGATAAAAAATAGAACCTACGGTCCTCTTTTTATATTTTGAACCTTTGATCTCTAGCTTGTTGCTTCTTTCATACCCAAGAGGGTATAACCCTCTCTCCTCTTTAGTCCAAAGTACTACCAAAATTAGATATGAAATCCAGAGATTTTTTTTAAAAATTTGAAATTTGAAGTACAAGTACAGAATGCTTCGACTTTTAAGTCCATGGAGTCCATGACCACAAGTGGTCAAGTCAAAAGTACGCCCAAAATAACACCAAAGTCATGAGTCCAAAAGGAGGGGCGGTGATACCCTCACCTAAAACATGTCTTCTGTTTGTTTTGTTTTGCTTTTTTTAAATTCAGTTAAAATTTAAGAAGTAAGTTAATATTTTTTTACCTAAAGCAAGTGAGTAGAATAATCCGGATGACTGTCATCAATTTTCAAAGTCAAAGGATTGGTAGGTATTATATTTCATATGCCCTCACATTTCAAACAACGAGTATTTCTCATTTTCAAAAAGGTACAAATAAGCGTGGCTTTCTCAAGAATACAACATCCATGAATCAAACCGGACATGTTCATTTAAACTATTAGATTTCTTTTTGGTAATATTCAGATTAACCGGTAATTTGTATGTATTGCCTTTGATCTACAGCATAGATGAAAATGTCAGTACTCAGTGTGTTATTATTACCGAACTGGACGTTATCAAAAAATAATCGTCAGGTGTGCGTAGCTCTTGTACTACTTTTCAAGTTCATACACGTACGTTGAGTGAACAATGCATATTAATTATTGAAATAAATAATTCATCAACGACGCCAAAATAGAAATTTCGGCTTATTTCAGTTTTATCTTTGGTGAATTACGGATTACAGATATATAGGAGATTTTGATTTTAATACATTCTTTATAATGATCAGCATCAAGTGAGTACGAGTTTAATGCGTTACTCTGCGATATAATTGGTATCAAAAATAAAATGTCTAACTTATATTCCATATTTTATTCACTATATCAGTGATACAGATGTAGCTTAAGATTACAAAACCAGTAACTTGAATTGTCTTGTTGATTTGGATACATCTTCAGAAATAATAATGGCTTGGTAACGTAATCAACTTATTTATGGTGTTACAGTGTTACAGATGTAGCTTAAGATTACAAAACCAGTAACTTGAATTGTCTTGTTGATTTGGATACATAATGGCTAGGTAACGTAATTAACTTATTTATTGTATTTGTACATAACACAGATATCAAATTCTATTAGCCATATTTTGCAAAGTCATATGTCATAGTGTGTAAATTGTCTTTTTGTATAAAAAGAGATCATCTATTTTGCAAAAACAGTACACATCTATTCAGAATCATGAATCAATTATTTAATTAAGATCTGTACCACCCTCCCTAATTATTACTTTTATAACAGTTATACTGCGGCGTGCGCTTCCTTTTACTTTATGATATTTTACAATTTAAACTATCCTCCCCAAAGTATGACAAACATGAAGAATGTGAGAATATTTTAGTTTAAAAGAGGAGCAGTCAAAAGTAATCAATGCATGAAAAATTTCTACATATTTTCTTTGAGGAATGAAAAGCTAAATGAAAAGAAATTCCAGTAATCATAAGCTGGAATGAAAAGTTATATAACAATTTATCATGACAATTCACACTGTATGTGCCTTCTCGAGGCAACTCAAATCAAACAAGTAGCAAATTTCTGGGAGCCCAAAATCTAAATATGTTTAAAAACCAAATATTACAAAGAATTTAGAAACCAGCAGCCAATATTGCTTGCAGCCACTTTTCTGATAAGTGTAAACACCTATGTTTTGAATAAGATCCAAAACGTTCATAAAGTACATGTTTACTAACAAAACAAAAATCAGTTGCATCTTCCGTGTTCTGGTGTTCTTGCTTTTGCCTTGTCTGTGGACTCTGATTTATGTAATCTTGTTCTTTATTCCTTCGGTATTCTACTGCCGTTGTTCTATATAACCAAGAAATTTGTGATACACTCTGAATTCATGTCAACCAGCATTTGTTCCTTTCATGACAATAGACTAATAAGCGTTTTTCTTATATTATGATATACGAAACGCATTCCTGTGGACATGAATTCCACAAGAATATCACAAATATCAGTTTTGATTATTAGAATTGAGTTTTGACACTTATACGAAAAGTTGCCGATAGCAATTTAGCTTCTACCTTATTGATATTTTATAATTTTGTGCCAGTATTTGACTTTTAGACATATCGAGAACAGTGTCTGCTAGCTTTTGGCCGCCAGCTTCAGTCTGGTCTCGGGCATTATAACTAAGCATAATGTACAATAATGACACTTTACTGATAATAGAATTTCTTTTATGATTTGTACTTATAACCAACTCTTTACATGAATAGTGATTTTTTGGTACACATCGGGACTTTGAAGCTGAAAGTAGATATGTTTCTGTGTAATTATTGGTCAAGCGTTAGGTAATAGTACATCATGCATAATGTACTATCACTTTTCCGACGTTTCTTTTGCCCCATCGTGAGATCTCGTTGGCTGTGACTAACACCACCTAGTAACATTGCTGTTTTTCCAAACAAACCAGCAAGTCACAAGCAAAAGACAACACAGAATAACAGTTCAGCGCTGAAAATTCACTGCATCATTTATCAAAGTCATAAGACAAAAAGGTTTAAAAACTCGAAAAATGTATATCGCTGATGACAAACTCTCGTCATATAATTTGAAAGGTATGGTTATTATATTTTGAAATTACATAACTTTGATATTCAGCGATGTGCATTTCGTTCTCGTGATGAAACCCTACATTTACATTTGTTTTCATTTTTTGACAATTACTACTATCATTAACCCGAATAATTCAGGCCCTCTCCGTATCCGATTCTCTCAACTTTCGAGGGCCTGAATTCCCTATGATCATTGGCCGCGTCAGCCCCCACTCTCTGAGTGGGGCCAATTAAAGTTCTTCTTTCATCTGAGACTATGCAGATGCAACTTCCGATGTTATAAATTGTAAACAACTAAACAAACGGCAACAAAGTTTGAGAATCGACGCAACTTTCTTGGAAAAAGGAATGATTGAAGGAAAGAATATACAATGGCCGGACTATTAGGATAAGTAACAAGTTTTCTTGCAATGAAATAAAAAAAAAAATGGTTTCAAACGTCAGACAATCAACTCATTTTTTCGCGCAATTACCCATGATGCACTGTGATGTTGACGCGTTTTAATAGTAATGCATGCAGGCGTTAATGGAGTGATCGAAGTGAAACGAAATATAACGACTGGATTATTCGGGTTATACTATCATAATCTGAAAATTACCCTCCACACAACAATAATATTCCCAAAAATTGCTACAAGGAATCAAACTTTAGGTATAAACCAAACCCATTCGTATATTTACATTAATGTGAAGAAGAAACCCCCCCCCCCAAAAAAAAAAACAAAAACAAAAAAAAACGAAAAACAAAAAAGAAAACATTTCTAAGGACTGCAAAAATATAGTTAAATGAAACATGAGCCTACTCGTTCCATGTCACATTAGAAGTTATCCAGTTAAGACATTAGAATGTCCGCCTGAAAGCGTTTTCGTGTTTCCAGAGCGAATTGATATATAACTCCTTGTCACAGTTTGCAAAGTTACCGGAATGTTTTTCACTAAATTTTTATATAAACTAAATTGATTTTCAAAATGAAACTTTTTATTTAATGTCTTTCTTTCAGATAGAACATGCAAATACGGCGTCTTTTATCGGGGTTACAAGCATTTCAGTAAAAACAGGACAGATCTCTGTTGAACATTTTAACGATATTGAAAAAATGTTACAATTTTTCAACCCTTACGATATAATTTTAATGATAATCTTGAATCGTCGATATGGAAATACTAATCGTATGGATTCTTTACAATCATACAAACATCGTTGAAAAATATAAAAATGCGAGATCGATCCATTCAATTAAATTTAAATATTCCAATTCCACAAAATTCGTGTTATATACAAAGTAGAAACTATACATTTTTATTCCTAACTTATTTTGGTAAATGAAATAGATATTCATTTTTATATTTTGTATACGTAGTGTTTTTATATGAGGTACGCTTATGCATTTTTAAAGGTACCATGAACTTATTGTTTAAAAATATAAAGACTAATTTGTACTACAGAAAAGAGATGTTATAAATCACAGCAGAAATATAGTATATTATCAAGGTCATCAATTTGTCTTTTCATGTCAAAAAGGTTATAATATTCTTCTAAAAACAACCAATCGACACTGAAAAAAAGAAGATTTTTTTAAAGATAATTGTACCATAGAAATGTTATTTTGGGTTGTAAGTTTAAGTCAGCGTTTTAGTACATAATATTTAGATTAAAAGACTCCCTCTGATCATTACATTTTATTAAAGGTACTTTGAGACTTAGGATCAAAAACTACATTATAACAAAAATACCGAAGTTACTGTGAATTGATTTGATAAAATCATATATCAAAGTAGACAAATATGGCTCTACACTATGACTTAGGCATGTTCGATTCGATAGGGCAAACAACCAAGACTTTAAAAATAAAAATAGCACGTATTCATACATCGAAATGCTATGTGCAGAGTAAAGGTCATGACCAGGAAGAAATCATGTCAAATAATTTATTTCTAATAAAATGTAAACAGGTCAATTGTAAGATGACAGAACGTTTCATATTGTTAACAGTGTTAGGATAACGATTTCGAGTGATTTTCCTAATTTCCTTTGGTATGGGTTTGAGAGAGTGCTAAAGCATATCTTTTTAGGTAGAAAGACTCCAATACACATGTCAATGAGCTTTGATTGAGGCTTTTTCACTATACAGTTTAACGCAAACATATGGACAAAAGATATTTTTGTTCGTAACGACATACAGTCCATCTAGCACCGGATTTGTAAATAATACAACAAAGCTCCCGGCCCTTCACACTGGAGAAAATTTCTAAAGAAATATCTAAAGGCTGGACAAATGCAGATATGTGAAGCATATTTAAGAAAGTGAGCAAATATCTACCCGAGAATCACAGACCAGTATCATTAACGTTAGAAAACAGCAAAAACACTCATATGCTAAAACATCTGTTGACTAACAAGATACTTATGTATCTTAACCATGGCTTTTGATCAGGAAACACCTGTGAGACGCAACTCATTACCATCATCAATGACTTTCTTGACACATGATCTTGAATACCAGATAAGCATCCCTATATTGGACTTTTTGAAAGCTTTTGACACTGTTCCACACAACAAGTTACTCCAAAACTCAAACAGTATTAAATACAAGGAAAAATACATAATTGCTAACAACTCCACGACTCAAAGGTCCATGAAACAATAGTAGAATGGAAAAATCAATAGAAACATCAGCTAGTTAGGGAGTAGTGCAAGAAACTATTTTGAGACCAATTTTATTCCTATGTCAACGACCTCCAAGACAGTGCCGCATCATCAATGCGATTATTTGCGGATGATTGCATGCCTTAAAGAACTATCAAAACAGAGCAATACCACCACAAACTACATCGAGACCTGAAACAACTTGAAGTCTAGGCAAAACAAAAAAACAGGGGCATGCGTTTCAACGTCAAAAAGTTCTATTTACACTCATCAATAACAAATTTAACCATCTCTACATTCACAAAAACGACATACTTCTAAGGTTAAGGTCAACTTATATCTAGAACTCCAAATTTCAATGGAAGATCCACACTAGCACCAGTTTTAACTAAGAAAATGCAACTCGAAACTTTCTAAAAAGAAATAAAGGATATACCAGAATCATACAGGAAAACAGCGCACATATCTCAAGTGATATCAACAATTTGTAATACGTCACAACGATTTGGAAACCGTACCTAAAAGGGGACATTCCCAAATTAAAAAGAATACAAAACAGCGGGATACGCTTCATAAAAATTAGTCTACAGGGGTAAAGAAGCAGGATCCATCAACAACATGCGGAAACAACTACAACGTGACACACTGGAAGAAAGATGTCACAGCCTCTACCTCATTTTGCTGTACAAGGTATTTGAGAGGATGGTACCGCTAAAGCAACCCTCAAATTCTGTTTAAAAGGCCAAACCTAAACGTCTCATAAATCCAAAAACTTTTAACGACCATTGTACAAAGGCATTGTATATAAATCGTAAAGGGCTGAAATATCCGATTACAGCAAATTTTACAGTACAATCATTTGTTCTTCATTGAGACCACCAGACACTCAGACCAACTTCCTAATAGCAGTTTGTGTGCTGATTCTGTGGAGACCACCCTATAGAACAACAGACAGTTATATCAGCTCTCTCTCGGTGTGGAAAAAAGCCATAATTTGATTCTACACGTATCAGCATCAGAAAAAGACAATGAAGAAATATAAAACCCGAAGACATAGAGTATGTATACCGTAGATGAACAGGCGTAGCACTGAATAAACTAGGCAATTTTAATTCTGGTCAATTTTACCGTTCATGATGCAACTTTGGTATTTTTGTATTTCCAAAATACTGGAGTCCTTGAGTATCATAAGCCCAGTCGTTTAATACTTGTCTATTGACCAGCAAACCGAAAATATTTTAGATATTTATTGTAAATGTATAAGTCTAATGAGTGACTTCTCTTATAAAATTTGGTGACTCGTTAAGGTCCCTTATAGTGTTTGTTACTAGCCTTTAAAATTTTTTTATTTGAATAGATTTCCAAATATTATGATTCAATCTTCACTGGAGAGACGTAAGTTGTTAAAAAGCCAATCTGCAGACATCAAATTAACTACAACTCATTAACCATAATACTGAAGTTGTAGTATTTTGAGTTTTTCAGATACAATTTCATGTGCTATTTCTCAGTTCACCATTTGACACTTTTTACCAGATGTTTTTGTCATTATATATTTGTCCTCAATTTGTCACTTCATCTTTGCATTCAATTTACCAATTCCTTATCTCGACTTTGCATTCAATTTGTTAATTTGTAACTTCATCTTTGCATTCAATTTGTCAAGACTTTGATTGCTTGTAGTTGGTCAATATAATTGAATCTAATTTTATGAATACTGTTTTGGTCATGTAAAATTCCTCAAAAATCTGTTAAAAAAGATTTTGGAGATTTATTCGGTACTGTTTTGTCTACACAACATCACAGTGTTTCTTACCCGTTCTGTGTGAAGGCACTTAAATGGCACAAATATGTTTATTGTCTTTTTAAGAGTTTACTATTAGTCAGTGAATGATTATGCCACCCCCTTTTATTCAGTGTTAACTCTTTCTAACTCTGTATTAATGAAAAGAAGGTGTTGTAAACAGAACGATTGGAAGAAGAGAATGTTTTATTTTTACTTGTTTATAACTTTGGAATCATTTTCACAGCAACATGAAAGAATTTTGATAAATTCTATTTCTTTAATGACAAAGATAATAATCAAGAAAATTCATTCAGAAGTTAAATCATACAAACTCTTTGCATCCAAATTATTTTAACATCAGTTTTGAAATCAAATTTAGAAGTTTCTTATTTCACAAGAGCATTTACCCGTATTTCATCTGAATTAAAACTTAAATCACTGTAAATTCGGTATTTTCTTATTCAGAAGAGACCATGCTTGACTGCTATAAAAATGAGATATTTAAGTGCCGTATTTCCAGGTAGTATAGATGTAACTACTATTGAATGGGCCAGGAAATAGTATCATAATTTTGCAAAACAAATCCATTAAAGATAATTTTACCAACTGAACAATTTCAAACGAAGAACGTCATGAAGTTCATAAACTCATCAGTAAGACCAGTGTGCCCAAAGAGAAGACAGCATTTGTTACACAAAGATTTTGTCGCAATGTCCAAAGTCCAAATAAATACATCATACACTACTTCGTTAATGTTGCCTTTTGATGACAGAAACCGATCTGTTCAACAATATATCAACAATGGATTTGGGATTGACAATTCAAAGTCAGAAAAACTCCACAAACATAGAGCATTCCTGAATAATATGTAATAAACATGTGCAAATGGGCAAGATGCTTAACCTACAAAATTGTTTTAAAACAGATGATTCTATTTGAAACGTTGCTGAGACTATTAATTAAAACATTGTATTCATTAGGTTTAAGACAACATTAAAAAATCACAGCTATTTGCTACGATTTGTTGAAATGTTAAATCTTTCATTTTCATCGGTGGAACAATACCACCTAAAAAATGCCAAGGAATACAAATATACCATCCAATTTTCTTTTACCGCACCCAAACCAACAGACAATAGGGTCTGTAAGTCTCGTCATGTGACACCGAGAAATCACGATAAAATTCAAATTTGAAAACGTTTCCAGTCAAAATATGACGTTGTGGGATTATGATGTCCTTATTGTTTGCTTGAAACGTCATATTTTTCTGTTAAAAATGCAACTTCCGGGTACAAATTATGTACCCGGAAGTCCCAAAATTGGACGAGACTTACAGACCCTATTGAATGATATTAATTTACGTTTACATGTAGTTCACATTAAAATGTGGGTTTAATAGTCATACCGTTTTATGTTTGTCCTATTTGATGTATTTAGAGAAAGTAATTATTGACTGCCCGATAGAAGCAATAATAAATTGAAGGTCTTAATTACTTTTTATTAAAATAAGAAAAGATCGCGATTTATTGTTTTTGCCATATAAACCTGTTTTTCTTCGCTTTATATTTTGCTTGTTACATTCACGAAAAAAACCTTTGATCTATTTTCAGGTTAAAAGGTTAAACATATGAACTTCCTTCAAGGACCCTTTCTAATGTGTGGCTGTTCTGTTGAGTTTTTGTTGTTTATTTAGTTCTTTTGTAGCCATTGATTTTTGTCCTGACTATGGATATATTACACTTGGATAGCTTTACATAAAAGTTTCAAATTTGTTTTGCAATAACGTTTGAAAGACATTGACGATATAACAGTAAAAGTAATTATATTTTATAAGAAATATACCGATGACTATATATCTCATCACGTTGCAGTTCGTTATAAGAGAATAAAGCATAATTTATGACATATATTTTACATATCATAACAATTACGTAATACAGGTAAACATGGAATTGGTACAAGTAAAATACTATAAAATGAGCTAATTTTCGCAGGAGTTAAAATTTGCTAAATGACCCTTCAAAACTGTTCACGAGTTTTTATTTCGCGTATTACTGCCATATTAGGTTGTTTTAAAAATCCAAGATTTTTCCACAAGGGTTTTAGCGAATTACTTCTATAAAAATAAACCCTAATGAAAATTATCCTCTCCACTGTGAATATCTAAATAATCAAAGGAATGTACTTGATTGTGTCTAAAATTTTATATAATATGTAGATTCTTTTTTCTCCTTTTTGCATGATCTAAGGGATCAAGTTAATACATGTATGATCTTAAATCACATTTATTACATAATTATACGCAAGTTGGCTATCGTTTAGCTGAGAACCTTATAAGGGTACACTTTAAAAAAAGGAAACAAATTCTGATTGAAAGAATTTAAGTTTTCTCGGATAACATCTCGTTTTAACTAAAGACGATTGAAATTCCACACAAAAATACATTAAAAGAAAGCATACAAGCTGTACTGACGTACTATGGCATATCCATAATGAATATTAACATAAAATCTTTATCTCATATGTTCTAAACATACTATCACTGAAATCAAAACCACAAAACACAAACGGAGTGACGCAGTATGAAGCGAACATGAAACCAATTCAAATATATTAATTTATTACATGTAAGAACGGTATGAATTAGCAGTCATGAACTAAAAGTTTAAAGTAAGTATAAGACAATTAGAACAAGAGGAAAACCTTTTTGGTACAACCCGACCAATATTGATCATATAATGCAAATGGCAAAGAACTTTAAACCACACACACAATTTTAAGATTTATTTAGAATTTTGAACAATAAAGGAAAAAACTGGCAGCAGTTTCAACTCCGGCCTTTCTAGGCTTTTCATTTTAATTATACACATTGATTTTCTGCTGTCTTTTCATTATTTCATTAGGCTCTCGTAATATACTTATTTTTTCACATACTGACCAAAAACGTGAATTTTCGAATTTTATCCTACATAATAGAATACTAATTTATCTATCCATTTAACAAGTGCATTTACCTGTTATCAAATACTGTGAAAAAACTTATCAAAACTCTGGTGTAAATTACTTTTGGAGCGTAAAAAATTCCATTGAAGTTTTAGATAAACTAAAATCAATACAAAGACCGGTTTCGTCAATGACAGTTATGATTTTTCTACACTTTATACAACCCTTCCACATAAATTGATTAAATCGAAATTGGGACAACTTATTAAATGGGCTTTCAAATTTTCTGGTCTACAATTAATTTGTTGTAATAAAAAGCAAGGATTCTTCTCTAACATCACTTACAAAAATCATTGTTCCTGGACATGCGATGACATGATTAAGGCACTTAATCTTTTGCTAGGCAACATTTTTGTTCGTTTCGGAAACATCGTCTATCAACAGGTCATTGGAATTCCAATAGGTACAAACTGTGCACCTCTCATTGCAGATCTTTTCCTGTTCTGTTACGAACGGGACTTTTTGAAAAAAAAATACAGGATGGAACCATAAAAAACAGTGATCAACTTATTTCAATTTTCAACGATAACAGCAGGTATATCGACGGTATCCTTACTATTGACAATCCCCAGTTTTGATTGACGGTTCGGTTCTTACTTACCTTAGACTATGTCGACCTCATTTACCCACAAGAACTGAAACTTAATAAAGCAAACAATGATTCTAAATACTGTCCATTTCTCGATCTAACTATCATCGTTGACTCTGGAAAAATTAAAACTAAAATTTATGATAAAAGGGATGATTTTGATTTCCTTATTACTAATTTCCCTTTTCTCGATGGCGACTTTCCTGCAGCGCCATCATACGGGGGTGTATATATCTCAGCTGGTACGATTTGCACGCGTCTGATCTACTCTTGACGACTTTAATGAACGTAAGCTTACTATCACATCCAAACTATTACAACAAGGTTACAGATTTCATAGATTGATAAACTCATTTAAGAAGTTTTATAGAAGATATGAACATTTGGTATCAAAGTATAATGCGACTCGGAAACAGCCTATTACTAAAGGCATTTCTCATCCTCGTTTTTACGGAAATGTTGTTAAAAATGTCAAAAAATGAAAAAAAATCCAGAAAACTGGGACGTAACTTACATTCTTTACGTAATAGGGGATATTGACCGGATATTCTTCATGATTACGTTAAATTGGCTTTGGGATCCACTGACCTGAAGATTTTACAATTATACTGGCCTCTCGCTGATACTGCCGATGTCTACTGAATCCTTGTTGATTCTTTACCAATCCCTTTGGGAAGTTTTGAATTTGATTATTATCTCGTAGTGCGACAGTGTTTTACCAGCAGACTACGCTCCTTGAGCTTGCCGGCAGTTTAGCGGCGAGCACTCCTCGACCCGTCTTTCTAAATTACGTATTGTCTATTCTTCCCCTTTCAAGATTGTGGTCTTAGAGTTATTGGTCTACCTGTATGGGGTTTTATTTGTATGTTAATTATCCTATAGGGAAACGGGATAGAGAAAGGGGAGATTTGGGTATCCATAAACCGGTTTAACCCTACCGCTGGCTGTTGCCGGTACCAAGTCCGGCTATCCCGGGTTCCTATCGTTATCTATGTTTGTCTTTTGTCATTATATTGTTTTTCTTGTGCAGTTAGTTCCCTGGTTGATTGTGACATGTGATTGTAATGTTCGGCCATTGTAAGTGTTTCCTGTTATCTTCCCTTCTTTAACTTATAAATCTATAATCGAAAACCAGTTATAATTCGATGAAACAAGGCTCCACAACTTCTAATATAATAGCGACAATGTAAAGATGGATTTTTTCCCGATATACATGCATATATGAACATACAGAAGACATACTAAATAAAAATTTATTTCTGAAGGAAAGCGAAAAAATAGGGGAAAACTGATAAAGTGTCGCAATATCGTGCGGAACGTCTGTGTAAGTAACGCTAAAGGTACGACATAAAAAATATATGAAATTTCCATTGCTAGCTTTAAATTTTATAATTCAAATCAATAGTCAATCTTTGTTATTGAACAAAAATAAAAAGACAATACACAAACGTAGATAACAATAGGAACTTGGGGATATCCGGAATTGGTAACGACACCTGCAAGAGCTACATTTTTGTAGCGGTAGGGTTTAACCGGTGTATGGGTACCCCAACCTCCCCTTTTCACTATTCCGCTTCCCAATAGTATAATAAACGTACAAATAAAACCCGGTAAAGATAGACTACTAAATCCAAGACCTCAATCTTGAGAAGGAAAGAATAAGACAAACGGTAATTTAGAAAGATGGTTCAAGGAGTGCTTGCCGCTAAACTGCCGACTAGCTCAAGGAGCCTAGTCAACTGGTAAAACATATCGGCAATATTAGTGAGAGGCCATAACTGTAACTTGAAATGGTCAGGTCATTTGATCCCAAAGCTAATTTACCGGAATCATCTACAATATCCTGTCAATATCCCCTACTACGTAAAGAATGTAAGTTTTATTGAAGTTTTCCTGGCTATATTATCAGTTTTTGACATTTAAAAAAAAACATTTCTGTAAAAATGTCCTTAGTAATAAGCTGTTTACGAGTTACACCATATTTATATATCAAATGTTTATATCTTTTATAAAACTTAAATGTTTTAATAATTTATGAACTCTGTAACATTGTTGTTAAAGTTTGTATGTGATAGTAAGGTTACGTTCATTAAAGTCGTCAATAGTACAACAGACACGTACGAATCGTACCAGTTGAGATATATACACCCCGTATGTTAAACAATAAAGTTTGAATGCGTTATCCTAACATAAAACACTTTTCAATACATAAGTGTAGATCAGTGCAAATTACAAAAACAGCCTTTTAAAGCACAAGTATATCTTCAATGATAAAGAAGTAAGTGGGAACCGAACCGCCAGTCAAAGGAACGAACAATCCGTGGCAATGGAAAGCATTAAACCAAGAATTATGACACAATTATAAAAAACAACTACATGTACCAACAATAAATATCCAATACACATTTTCAGTAATACGTGTACAGTAGTAGTCCTATTGAAGATGAAATAAGCATTAGATCTCCATACTATTCTTTGTGAAAAAAAGAACAAATGATAAAGGAAGATCTATTCATGCACAATGGACGCCAAGATATTTTATCGGCAAACAGGTAGTAGATGAGTGAAGTTAATAAGGAGATATACGGTAAA
Organism: Modiolus philippinarum; assembly: GCA_002080025.1. Classification (NCBI taxonomy): domain Eukaryota; kingdom Metazoa; phylum Mollusca; class Bivalvia; order Mytilida; family Modiolidae; genus Modiolus; species Modiolus philippinarum. Next base: position 93,285 of record MJUU01070153.1, read on the forward strand.
AATCATCATACCAAAGCTTCAGACCAAATATCATCTCATTATTACATACACAAGCTGAGAAATCCTCGACGAAAATATTTTGGACGCACATATGGACAAAGGCAAAACTTAATGCAAACGGCAGGGGCGTAATAAAAAAACAAAGAACAGAAACACAATAAAATACAACCAAAGAACAATCGGGGGTAATAAAAAAAATTACCAGACAGAGTAGTCAAGAGCCGAAGTCTATGAGTAAAAAAGACAAATCATGTGGAAACCACCGGAAAAATTGTCGACCCAAATGGTCCTGAATTCGTACAGGCTTTGAAAAGACAGGGTGGGTTAAACATTTTCATGGCGCGCCTATTCTCCCTGTCCATTGCGGTAGTGTCCGATAGCAACTCAACAGCAATTGCTATTGAACGGTCGTAGACAGTTAAAAGAAATGATTATTCCAGAGCTTCAAAATTTTCCATAAGGGACTGATATCTATTAAAGAACTTTTTTTAATGATCGTATGTTTTGAATGTTTTGAATCCTTGAACAATAAGGCGGTCACGGAGACACAGATGTCTGATAACAGTTCAGCTGTGAAACATACACTGGCTAGCTTTCGCGTAACGGTTCAACTGTGAAACATACACTCCGTAAGCAGGAGAAGTTGAAATATTATTGTCTATGTTAGCGAAATTGATAATTGTGAAAATAAAATCACCCCTTTTGTAGTAAATTGAAGTACTGAACAACGGCAGTAGAATATCGAAGAAACAAAGCACAAGATTACATAAATCAAAGTCCAGAGACAAGGCAAAATGAAGAATACCAGAAGACGGAAGACCAAAGACACTACATGCTCACAAAACACACAAACACTACATATATAGCACAAAACACTAAAAGCACTATCAGTGTGAAGTCTAAAAAAAACAAAAACAAAAACAAAAACAAAAATGATTAAAAAACTTCTGTTGAGTTTGGACAAAAAAAGATTTACTAAGAACCCATTGACACTTTCTGTTCAATGGCGAAGTTTTTTTTCTCACCAATATCCTCGAGGAAGTAATTTGACAACTTAAAATGGGTTTTGTCGTTGCTGAAATCGTACCGTGTTCATTCTGAAACTCCGGGTGGTATTGATTCTACCAGTTATTGGTGGTCATAAATAAAACATTGCAATGAGTTGATTAAAGCTGTGCTTTTTTAGCTTATTAAGGTGACCAGACTGTTTAAAGTAAACTAAACTAAATTTGCATATGCCAACAACATTTTGAGCGTTTTCCTCCACTAGAGAGACTCTTATCTATTGTGCATGTAAGCATTGAAACTTCTCGTATCATCATGTTTTTTCAGGCTTTTCTTTTGTTTTCAATGCTACCAAAGGAGCTAAGGAAAGGTTTTGAACGGCTTGGGATTTTTCGACAGATACATACAGTGCTTACGATCGACGTTGAAAGTATCTAAGAATTAAAAGTTACCTGCTTTTTATGATGTCTTTGTACTAGATAAAGGTACTCCTTTGGTTATTCAAAGCACTTTCGAAACCTAGTTTGACGTTGCTGTTTATAGCCCTTCGTTTCAGATTTTTTTTTGGTTTAATTAATCGTTTTTTTTTTCAATTATATTTCCTGTTTGTATTATTGTGGAATGTTTTTGTTACATCTGTAGATGGATGCGAAAAGTCAGCATGACATACACAGTTTTGAGAATCGTTAGCACTCGGTCCATTTCTTGTCCACACCATCAATAAAGCGGGTTTAATAGACGATGCGCAATGTTGTTTTACGAATTTTCCATAAATATGCATGTATTGCTCTCTCCATGGTAGTGCCTTTTATTGGTAAATGCTGATTTTCATTAAAAGTTCTTATTTATGCTTATTTGTTTTCATTATTTTATGCTTGCTTATTTATGACAATTTTTGATATAATGACTGCAAAATCATAAATAATGTATTGTTTCATAAACCTTCATGCAGATCTGCAGATTTCTGAAGCAAAAATATATTTGATACTCATTCATATTAATCTCGCTGGTATCTACTTAATTTTTAATTGCCATCCTATTGTACATGTTGTGTATCTATTAAATACACCAAAATGATCAGAAAATTGATTTCCGCCCAACAGTTTCTGATATTAAGCAAAAACCACAGGAAAAATATAAATATATATCACACAAGAGATAGTAATGAAATCAACTTCAGTAATTTTTATTCATTACCACTTAAGACCAAATATTTCTGAATATAGGTTTCGTTAAATTTCGATTTTTAGATTGACGGTTCGGTTCTCACTTACTTTAGACCAAGACTTGGTATGTACAGATACATAAAGCAGTAAAAGACTTAGCTGAGGAACCGTACATGTAGGTAGTCTCTTTATACATTTTGATTTGGCGGACCATAGAGCTACGGATTTTCCCCTATATAAAACGTTCGAGTTTTTTGACAACCGGACGCAGAGTATGCGTACCAAAGTGTGTATGTTTCGTTTCTTCCAACATTTTTCTAACAACTCATTCCAATTTAAATTTGCAATTCCAGTGACTACAAATCTGGTGCCGCCATTTTTGAGAGCTACCAAGTAGAGTACCGGTAAATAAACAAGAGGTGCGGAATCGCATGGGACTTAACAAAATCATAATTGTAATTCGATATATATCCCTGATTTTACACTATGGCAATTTATAAAACATGGGAATTTCGAAATCCCATGGGAAAATGCGATTTCCCATGGGATTTTGAAATATTCCCATGGGACTTTTATGGGATTTCTGTAATTTCCCATGGGATTATTTTTCTCCCATGGGAATATTTCAAAATCCCATGGGAAATAGTAAAATCCCATGGGAAAATGCATTTTGCCATGGGATTATGGAATTCCCATGTTTTTTAAATTGTTATTGTGTAAAGGTGTGCTAACATATCGACTTACAAATATGAATTTCATAAGTCCCATGAGATTCCGCATATTTTGGTAATTTACACTATATGGTAGCTCTAAAAAATGGCGGCACCAGATTTGCAATCACTGCAAATGAAAAAATTGACTTAACAACATATTTCGTTTAGCATATCCCATCCGGATGAACCGGCCTCCTAAATATTCTTGTTCCCGACGAAATTAATGTTAGCAGGGTGGCTTAGGGCAGTTTGACCCAAACAATGACGTTTGTTATGATAATGAATAGGAAATGGATATATATATATATATATATATATATATATATATATAAACAAAGCAACAACACCAAAATTCCCGACGTACTGGATCCGACAGGATACACACTTTGTGAGAAGAATATAATCAAACAAAAGACAAAAGTGAACAGTACACAAATAATACAGTTAATATTTCAGCCCCTATCCGGGCCTTTTTCAAAACACAATAAAAATAAAAAATAAAATCAAACAAAAACTATGTACAAAAAAGTCTAACCAAAAAAATAACAGCTACATTGTAGACGCTGGTTATCACAAATGTAATACGAGATGAATGACCGGAGGGAGATGAAGAAAAAACTTTTGTCAGTTACTGTATATCTAAAAGTATTTAACAAAATCAATAATTGAAGAAATTGTAGTGAATCCGGAAGAAATAATATGTGCAATTGAAAAATGTGTTATTTTTAAATTTTAACACAAATTTCCTGCTGCTTTTAGAATTTTAATCATCTCAAAATTCAGGTTTAAATATTCAAACTGGATTTAATTTTTTGCATCCAGAACCGCTCTTTTGCTTGTCGCTTTGTCTCATTCCAAGATTAATTTTGGTCAATTGCGACAACTTGCATGTCTGTCCAGCTATGTCCTATGCTGTTGAAATGGACAGCCGTTGCCTGTGTTAATTCCTTTTTCTTTATGTGATTACGATGTAAATTAATACGGAGATTAAGTGAATTTTTTGTTTCACCAATATATTGCTGTTGACATACCGCACACGTAATCATATATATCACATTTTCGGATTTACAGGACAAATTGCCGAAAATTTTGAATTTCTCGCCAGTTGCTGTGCTCTCAAATGTCGATGTTGTTAGACTGTATTTGCACAAAAGACACCGTTTGTCTAAACAGGTCTTAAATTGTCCTATTACAGGTGATTTTAGTTTAGCTTTAACGAGCATGTCCTTCAAGTTCTTGGGCCTCCGAAAAGATATAAGTGGTGGTTCTGGGAAAAGGGCTTTCATTTTAGGTGACGCATGCAAGGCTGGCATGCATTCACGTGTAATAGCTGACAAATTTGGAAGTTGTGGATGGAAAGTCGTAACAAATGGGATTCGAGAGTTCCTTTTCTTTTTATTTCGGTATTGTAACAATTGTTTTCGTTCTAAAGTTGAAACCTTTTCAATTGTTTTTGCACTTTGTGTGCTGACAAAAGTTTTTTCTTCATCTCCCTCCGGTCATTCATCTCTAATTACATTTGTGATAACCAGCGTCTACAATGTAGCTGTTGTTGTTTTGGTTAGACTTTTTTGTACATTTTTTGTACATAGTTTTTGTTTGATTTTTTTTTAATTTTTATTGTGTTTTGAAAAAGGCCCGGGTACCCTTGTGCAAACTTTTTGTTGTGCAAATTGCAAGTTTTTAATAGGGTGAAATCCGTAGTTCTATGATCTACAACTATAAAAAAAAATCAGCACAAGGACCACAAGAGCTAAGGTACCGTAGCTATAATAGATCAATACATAGTTACGTCGCCTGATAATCTAGTCAGTACTTGCTCTATTTATACACGACCGATGTGATTTAAACTCGACTAGATAGTGACAATGCCTATCATCGGCAATAAACAGTGTGGAGGCTTCAATGCAATTGAATAACATGTCTTATTACTAATAAAGCAATGCATTCCGCGGCATTCATAAGTCTCTTTATCTTATTAAATTTGTCTTTGGTCTTATTTTCAATAATTCATAACTGTCTCTCCTCATTTCATGTATAATCATTTCTTCTTTCGAAATTTTAAATTAACAACAGGACAGTGCCTCTTCTTACGAACTGTAAGTTCTCGATGGTACCACCAATCAAGATCGAAAACCAATAATTTTAAAGCTGCAATTTCCATTAATTACATGTTACTTTTTATAAAACTTGGAGAATATCACTGGTGTAAATGTTTAGCTGGTATTTGTGTTACATTAATAAGGACCTTTGATAGTTTTCACTCCATCAGCATTTTATGTTTCGATTTCTGGTCGTCCAGTTGTTTGATTGATCAATACTGAAGAGATAAAAGTTGACGAAAAGGTTATTTTAAGAACTTATATTTATACTTTCGGTTCGGCATTTTGTTGTTTCGGGTATTTCTACCATGAGATTCAAAGAAAGAACCTGTTTGGTATTGTTTGTACCTTAACATAA
>MJUU01070157.1:8617-22493 GCA_002080025.1 Modiolus philippinarum
ACCCACATATTGAACTTCTGCGATATTTTGGAACGGTTTTTCTTCAATAACTTTTGAAATCTTTAATATTTTGAACAAGTATTGAATTAACAAGATGTGTTTGTGAAACACTACATATGCCCCCAGATTCCGATTTTTACCCCTTTTTGACCCCTATGACCTTGACCTTTGACCTTTGACCTAATTTTTTTTGCATATTTATGTTCCTCTTGACTAGACCTATACACTTGCCAAGTATCAAAAGTCTACCTTATATAGTTCAAAAGTTATAGCCAAGGTTAAAGTTTCGGACGCACAGACAGACAGACAGACAGACAGGACAAAAACAATATGCCCCCCGATCCTCGATCTGGGGGCATAAAAAGATATATTATAATAATTGCCGAAAGTGAACATTTTTATTAACTAAAATGCTCTAAATAACCCAAATTGATACAGAAATGATTTTGCTTCAACCAAATTAGGACTTCGCCAACCAATTAGGTTTGACCCCCTGGTTATGTTAAACAATAATAGTATACGATTAATGGAGTATGACAACAGGGGTTTCTGAAAAGTCCTGTTACCACACTCTGTAATCACAGACTATGGCTTGACTGAAATTTTGTTGTTCGGCGAGTTGTCCAAAGCAAAAATGACAATTTATATATTTGTGACAAATAATCATACATGTACAAACAACACAATTATTTATGTGTTACATATCTATTGATTTCGATTTCATAATTTAACGTTTTAAACAAGGAAAACTAAATCTGTTCTTAAGCATGAATTAGAAACCTTTGTTTATTTCAAGCTTACGATTTTAATCAACCAGCATGACACACGGCTAATTTGATTTTTACCGTTAAAGGTATTTCTTAGGCATTCGTGCATGAACAAATAAAGGGATATGGAGTAAATGTACATGGGACAAAATCCCTACAAATACATGGTAAGATTAAGCAAATGGAACAACGCTTTCATTGTTGTTCATCTTGAAGTCACCAATAGGCCTTCAACAAAGAGCAAACACTCCTACCTCAAAGTAAGTTCGAGACGGCCCCTACCACCGGTTTGAGTGGCTTGCAGTCTTTTTAATTCGGGATACAGGAAGGGTAATTCATTTTTTGCAGATTTGGTGTCTCTTCTTTGGTCGAAATGTTTTCAATAAAACATGTTTCATTAAAATGCATATGTTCGGCATCAATTAAGAATAAATTCTTTCAGATTTATGAAGATATTGATGGTAATCAAAAGAATATCAGACCATATCCGTATATTTTCTTCACTGAATAAGTATCGATGCTGTATTCTTTTGCTGAATTTGAGAATCACCCGTCTCGGCATGATACTTGCCTTTAGAATTTGATTTAATATTGCTCTTCATCTAGTGTTGAACGAATAGTAATGTTTTCAACAAATACTATCGAGGCCCGTCATGGGTTTCTCGATTATCTGATTATCTGGGCATTTTTTTTTAATGATTATTTGATTACGAGGGCATTTATTTAATGATTATTTAATTATTAGCTTGCATTTTTATATACTTTTTGATTACTAGGCCAAAAATTTATTGATTACCAATGTAAAAATGTAATGATTATTTGATTACCAAGGCAAAAATTTAATGATTATTTGATTCCTATGACCCCCCACGAGGACCCTCACTATCAATAGAGGTAAAAATGTTTGTAACATTTTTCTCAGTAACTATACAAATCACAGCCGTATGTAAATTTAATATGTGGTTCCATATTTCGAATTCAGATATGTTGGACTTCTACTTCCTGTTCAATGACTTGGAATATTTTCAATGTCAACGGAAAAAAATCGTGACGATTTTCCCAGCGGTTACAAATTACATCCACTTAAGAAAGCGTATGTTACTTTAGTATGGCTTCAAATATTTCAAGTATATATTGAATTAAGGTCTGTTGGACATCTACTTCTCGTTTTTCGACTTAAACTTATCCTAAAATTGACAAGGTACTATTACACAATAGAAATGCAAATTTAATAGTAAAAGAGAAAATGAAATGTAAAGATAAAGTATTTAAAAAATTGCTTTATAGGTTGACTGCGATACAGATAATGTAAATTTTTCTCTCCTCTGCCAAAACATTACTTTCTTACTTACCGAATTATGTTCCATTCCCGAAAATATCCGATATTACATAGGGGTCAACAAAGGTCAGCCGGCGTCAATCACGTTTTGCCAGCCGTAATGAGCAAAGGGAATAAATTGTAGCATGCACTTGCTTTAATTTTTAAGGACTTGTTATGTAGAAAAGGTGAGGTGAATCAACTGTTTTATCCATGGGTTACATTTCCAACCAACTGCTTTTATCCCAAAAGAAAGAGATAGGAATTTCCCTGTTTAACACAGCTAGGATCGGCAACCAGTTTTCAATCGGTTAAGGGTAAAAATGGCGCCGGCGAAAGTAAGAATAAGGTGTATTTTCTGCGATCTGATAAAAAAATATTAACATTAGAAAATCGCCTGAAGGGAGAAAGAAATTGAGCTACAAACTAGATGCTGATAACATCAGCGTATTAAAGAAAGAAAATATAAACCAAAAATCGGGAGCTTTCTTTAAGACGCTGATGTGATCAGCATCTTAAAGAAAGTTCTCGATTTTTCAGCCCTTCTGCTTAGAACACTATTTTCTTTTATCAGCTGTTTTCTATCAGAAAGATATGATTTTAAGAGAAAAACTGAATGAGGGGAAACCCCATAAGCTAATAATTTGTCGAAGAGAATATTATGTGGTAAGCAATCGAATGCTTTAGAATATGGCACGCGACATTAACCAAAACTTAGATAAACCGGGTTTATCGCAGAAAAACCCGGTTTATCGGGTCGGTAATCCTGGTTTAGCTTAGAAAATCCCCATTATCGGCAGGTAATGGGGGTTTTAACATTAAATACAAAAAAGTCATGTTAACCTCCGCTTCCAATGAGGTTTTATTGCTAAACCTACTTTACCGGTCGGTAAAGTGGGTTTTCCTGTGCTAAATTAACCAAAACCTAGGAAAACCAGGTTTATCGACCGGTAATCCTGTTTACCTTCAAACAACACCCATTAACGAACGGTAATGGAAGTTTCTAAAATCAAATGCATGTTAACCTCCGCTTCCTATGAGTTTTTATTGCTAAACCTACTTTACCGGTCGGTAAAGTAGGTTTTAGAACACGGAATTAACTAAAAGTAGGAAAACCAGGTTTATCGGTAGGTAATCCTGGTTTACCGACCAAAACCTCAATTACCGTATTAGCTTATGTGATTGGCTAAAGAATTTTGGGTGTAACCAATTAAAAAAATAGATTTTGTTTTAAAATAATTATTTAATTATTTTAATTATTGTTATGTCATCTTGTCTATTTATTTATAAAAAGATTCATAAGTACAGCTTTTATAAAATGATTATTTTTTTTTAAATATATATATATTTATGGTTAAATTATGGAAAGTTTCAGTGTTGTGTAAATGTAATGAGTAATGTTTTTTTTTCTTAGGACTTAAATTTGTGGCTGATTTTGCATCTTTCATTACTATATATCAGGACTTTTTTTTAACTTTAATTGTTTTTTTTTTCTTTTTTTTTTTGGTTAACATTGTTTATTTGATTTATTTTTTTATATATTTTTTCAATTTATTTATATTATTATTTTTTTTTTGCTGGCAAATTACACAATTTTAAGTTTTTGCCGACCCTTTTCTGATATTGTTGCGGAAAAAGTGGAGACAGTTCAAGAGAGAAAGTTTGTAACACTGATGTCATAAATGTTGTTTCATATGGAACACCGACTATTCTCTTTTGTCAAAATTAACAGTGGTTTTATCTATATTTATTACATACTTAGTAGAAATAAAAGCGTTTTTGCATGATCAATATGACCGGAAGTAAACTGTCCATATTTTCACACCCCAGGAAAATAATAGGTTATTTTAATGCTCCTCGTGCATCTCAGACAAAATAAACGACTTCCGGTCCATACCTGCCTGGCATTTCTAAACGTCGGAAGTATGTAATAAGAAGTTTAATACATGTGCATTTCCATATTGACCTGATTATCATCCCTCGACCCATACTGTCTCTCGACTTCATCTCGGGCCAATATGGGTGCCTCGGGATGATAACCAGGCCAAACTGGAAATGCCCATGTATTAATCTGTATGTATCACATTGTCAATTACCATTTTATTTATATTGTGAAATTTTAAGAGTGTCGACTTTCATTGCACGCTCATATTTTCATTTCGAGTTCCTTTCATGAAAATATATAAGATTATTTAACCGACACGGTGCACGTTACACGGTACACGATAAACGATTGAGAACTTTCTGTATCATTCATCGTGCGAATCGCGTGCGCTCAACGCGTGAATCGTGTGCGTTCATCGTGTGAATCGTGTGCGTGTGGTAAGGAATGTTGAACGTTTCCATCGCTATGTACACTCAAAAAACACACAAACACTACAAATACAACCATAAAAACTTAAGCTCTAACAGTAGTATGAATTCTCAAAAACAGAGTTACATCGGGTGCTCCGGAAAGGTAAGCATGTCTGGCTTTGTATACAGCACCTGTCACAAAGGCAGTTAGTCAATCCAAGTTGAAATTAGAATCGATAATGTCAAATCGGGATGGATATGAATCTAGCTGGAATTTCTACTTTCATTAGTGACACCGACATTTCATATCTTTCTATCATGTCGTGGTGACGGCCATAGAATTTCTGAAGGGACGAAAGTAACAACGGATGAACATATCCCTGACTTCTGTCACTTTATGTGACTTTCCACAGAGTCAATGTATGGACTACAAGCTTTACAGTAACGAATTGATTGTGAAATATACACTCCATAGGCTGGGTAGGTAGGTATATTGCTCCTGAGAAAAGGAAAGTTCACAATTGGAAGGTCAAAGTCATCACGTTTGTCACATAACCTAAATATTTCCGTTAGTCAATGTAAACAAAAAGTCGAGGTAAGAAGATCAAATGTCTCTTTTATTGCGAGACTATGTTCACTGGGGTAGATTTACTGTAAATATTCAGCAGATGTAGCTGAGTTGACTTAAGGGTATTTTTTTCCTTTAAATCTAAGTAATTCAGTTCAACAATTTATCAGCCTGGCTGACACCCTATTTACTACTTGCCTAGCTCCTTCAATGTTTTAAATTCACTGATATTTCCCCTTAATAACACGTGAATAGCCTACGCGTGACTGTTAGTGAGGACCCTGTTATTGACCCAATTTACGATTCCTCGAATATTTCCATAAAATACTTCGGAAAGCAAGAACGCAAACTGCCCAGTTTTATGGAAATCCACAATATCAATGACGTCGCTAATAAAGAAGAAAATACTCAAATCAAATTTCTGAGAATAGGTACCAAAGTTCGCTTTTATGACCTGTATAATCTTAAGGGGGCTGACTCCTGGTGTTGTTTATATCAAGGACTTCTTGAAACCTATTTTATTTGATTAAGCATTGAAGACTTAAAGAAATGGTAAAAAGAAATATATAGGTCCGTGTGCTTTTTACAGAGAAAGGAGACATTAAAATTTTGACGGGAAATAGATTTCTCTGGACTTTCCCTTAATTTAACATTGGAACTATTTTTTTGTCCAAAAGCTGAGGAGTTGTATCAAGAATTTTATGTAAACTTTTCAGGTGTCTTATTATGACCTAAAGAAGACATTCATGATATAAAAAGTGGAAGTCCATGTGCAAAATTCTTTAAGCCATTGAACTGGAGAAAACCAGAGGAGTTCCAAAATATGACACAAAGACAAAAATGTGATGAGTGAGCCATCTTAAAGTGTAATCATCAGCTTTTTTCAAGAGCGATTTGCCTGCATGACACATAGGTGTGCATTTATCAAATTTCTGAATCATGGATAAATTTACCTGGTTGTCTATTTAAAAAAATACACTTCTCTAAACTGTGTTGTCCTCTAGCTAGATTAATTAATTGATTAGTTAATTAATTAGTGCTTGAAGTTCTCTCCTCGATGTATAACCCAAATAATCCAGTCGTTATATTCCACTCACGACGGTCGCTTCATCGTAGAGGAAGAGAATCGGATACGGAGAGGACTTAATCACGTTATTAAAATGAACAAATCTCGACATACCGGTATAGTCCCGATAGTAGCGAAAAGTCCCGATTCCGGAAGATTGTATTTAAAAAACTAGTTTTGTCAATCCTTTAAATTTCGACATAAAAACCAGATTTCCCGGGTCCAAAAACACCCCTTTCCCGTGTCCCGATGGCATTTCATCCCGAATTCCCGGCCTTAAAAAGATAATTACCGATTTTCCGACGGTAAAAACGGCCAATCCCGGCATCCCGAAAACGCCCCCCCCCCTGGAATTATTCGAGTTACTCGATGTATTGATGTATTGATTTTTTTTTCGTTTAGTAAAAGATCTTTTCCGGTGACAAACACGATCAGTCTATCAAATATTCAGAGCTGCTAAGAGGGTGATAAAGTTTTATTTCCGTGCAACGTTTTTACGTTTTATAAATTCGTATTTTCGAGTTTTGAGGTTTTATTCCTCGTGTTTTCGTGTTGACATTATTTCACGTGCCTCGTTTTTGTCCATATTTTGAGCTCGTGATTCGTTTTGGATATTTTATATTTCGTACGTGTTCATTTTCCTGTAAAAAATTGGGAACAATTAGTGTTGTAACGGTAACGAAAAGTATCACAGAACAAAATTTCACAGATTTCCATTGAAAAACTTTAGATAAGATGCATGAATTACGTTAAATGATAATGGCTTCTCAAGTTTTTGGCGAACTACGAGCAGCAATTTTCCGTGTTTCGTGATTGGCCATTTTTATCACTCGTGCTTCGCTTTCGGCAATTTTTTAAGCACGTTCTTTCGTGTTGGGGACCCCCCCTTTTACCACCCCCTGTTAAGTTTGAAGCAAAAGTTTTAATCACTTGAACCTAAAAACGAGATCAATGTAAACAATTTTCTTTTAAATGTTCCAACAAAAGTTGTATCAAATTCCGAATTGAGAATAGAACACCCTTACCTTGTAAAAATTAAAAAGTATTGCCTTGGGACTGGGAAGTGACAAGTAAAAATATCGCTGCACAAGACTGACCGTTAATAAAATACAATGATTAGAACACGAGGTATGTTATGTTTTAATTTTTGATTTAACGCTCATGCAGTGAATATATATATATATATATTCTTTTTAAACTCAAGGAAATGGATTGATCGATTGATTAGTTCGAGTTTAATGTCCAGTGAGCAGTATTTCAGCTATTTCATATATCAGGACGAGAACAAGTTAATCAACTAAAAATATTGTAAGTAAAAAGAAGAAAGAAATAAAGGTGGGAGGTACAACTTAGGCAACGAGTTTTGACTGCCACTGGAAAAGAGGATAAATGGGTAGGGGCAGGAAAGAAATGGGCAAGTAGTAGATACTGCTTAGAAGACTGGAATTTTTTTTACTAAAACTCTTTTAAACAAATTACAAACAAAGAATTAAAGTTTCAAAATTACTTTTTGTAGATTTTGCAATTTGGAGATTTCGACATGTCATGTTTTTTAAATTGCCCTTTTCATAGTCACTCATAGCATACTCCGAATAATTTGTAATATCAAATACAGCTAAGAACAAAACTACGATTGAGGGAGTTAAACCTTAGGTTTTAAAACTTACATAAATTTAAATAATACTTATAAATAAAGTGTACACACACACTTTATGAAACTTGCTGAAACTTGCCATATGTAATTCATTTCTAGAGGGGATGATTTTTATCTCGAAGCCATGAAATGGCTGGAGAGATGTTAAAATGACAAGAAAAAATCACGTGAGGCTTCAAAGCCTATTAACAGCTCTAAAAGATGATCTTCGTGCTTCCGATAAAATATAGTGCGCAAGTTTCTTTCAAAATCGTATACACTGTGTTTTTAAGTTATATTTCTTCATTTTCTTGAGTTGAGTACGGTGTTGTTTGATTAAATTGAAAACAATATGCATGTTTTTCAAATTACTCGTATTTTTATACATTGCGTCTCGGATCAACGAACCCTTTCGTGCAGTAATTTGTTAAAGATGAAAATAACATTTGTTTACCTGTGACAGTGTATTGCATATATTTATAGCAATGAAATCGACATGCGAAATCACACAATCCGATTATTTTCACGTATTACGGAAAAACTTAATACATGCAGACGTATGCAGCAGTTCTTTGGATGACTACGAAGTTTTGCCACGTGTAGATTTTCAGGGCTTTTAGATTCAGCTCCATCGGAGCTTTGAATAACTCGAAAGCCGTATGCTGAGAGTTGTTTAAACCATCCGAGAAAGTCACGTGAGGCTTCAGGCCTATCAAGGTATATGAAGAGCTACATGCTTCCGATCAAAATATAGTGCGTAAATTTCTTTCAAAATGATCCTTTTTTTGTTAGTCGAATATTGACGTTGTTGCTATATAGAATTGATATTATCATACAGTACATAAATATTCACAGTATTTACGTCTCTGTCTCTTGAAATAAATCCAGTAATACTGTCGCGTAGAACTTTGTCAAGATGAAAATAACATTTGTTTACCTGTGTCATGTGTATTGCATACGAAATTACACAGTCCGATATTTTCACGTATTACGGGATAACTTATTATATGAATTGTACCTTCTGTTCGTGTTTATCGAATCAGTTCTCAAATTGGCGAATGCATTTGATTACCTCGATTGGTATTTAGCACATGAGTTGAACTAAAACTGGACACCCATACGAAAATCATCCATTTCGATCATGTTCACGTGATTACGAAAATGCCTGTGATTTTTTTAATCACTCAGATAAATTGTACTTTCTGTTCCCCTTGATCAAATCAGTTCTCTAAGGCCAATGAAACATATTAATTCGTTATTTTCTATGCAACAGTTCTTTGGGTGACTACGAAGTTTTGCCACGTGTAGATTTTAAGGGCTTTCGAGTTTCAGTTCCTTCGGAGCTTTGATTTATTTTGGTACCAATCAGGAAATCAGTATGGCTAATAACAGAAGTCCATTATTAATATTGGACTTCTGCTAATAATGAAGAAACGGTAAAACATCTGATAAGTACCGAATTTCATGACAAACTGATACAACAAAATGATAACACTAATCACATGAAGAAACGTTCGGAATATCAAACAGACTGATAAGGTTTATAGGGGATCTTTTAGGCAATATTACATGTTTGAACCAGAGAGGTTGCAGTGTTGTAGATTATGCAGTTGTAAGTGAGGGTCTACTTTCCTCAGTAAACTATTTTCAAGTAGAAAGTTCAACCCCTTATTCAGATCATAATCAATTATTAACACACTTAAAGTGTAATAGTAGAATTGAAAAAAACATTAACAATTATGCAAAATTTGAATTTCAGTTTAAGTGGACAAAAAAATCAAAACTTATTCTTGAAAATGAAATAACAGAAAACTACATATTTGAAGCTATTTCTAACTTTCAAAATTCTAAGTTTGAAAATAATATAGATGGAGTCAATACTGCAAATGAACAAATTTCAAATATTTATACCAATCTTTCCACTAAATGCATGAAAAAATGTTACTTCAAACATAGGAAGAGAAAAAGAAAATCACCTTGGACAAACTCCCAGTTTTTAGCTCTAAGGAGTACTGTCAACTTTTACAGTAAAAAAATGAAGTTATCTCCCTTTGATCATAATATAAGAATAAATTTCTTGACTTATTGTAAAAAATTAAGAAAAATGTCTAAAGAAATGAAAAAACAATATAAACTTAATGTAATTAATGCAATTAATAACCTTTCCCCAAATGAAAGTAAAGAATTTTGGGATATTCTTAAGAACATTAAACATAATAATAATCAAGATACTAATGATTTGAACATAGATTTAAATAAATTTGCCCAACATTTTAAGAATCAAGGTGACCCTAAAATATATGATAAAATGTTTGAAAATCAAATAAATGTAGATCTTCTAAAAGAAGAAAAATTTTTACAAAATAAAGATACGGACAATCCAATCACAATATCTGAGATTAAAAATCAAATAAAAAAATTAAAAAATGGAAAAAGTAGTGGCCCAGATCAAATTTGTTATGAGATAATTAAACATAGTAGTACCATAATGCTATCAGCATTAGCTAAATTTTTTAATCTTATTTTAGATTCTTGCTCATATCCTCAAGAATGGAATAAATCATTTATTATTCCAATATTTAAAAATGGAGACCGCAGCTGCCTCTCTAATTACCGTGGCATCTCACTTACAAATTGTTTAAGTAAATTATTCAATGCCATAGTAAATGGTAGGTTACTTAATATTTTTTATGACAAAATAAGCCCATCACAATTTGGTTTCCGAAAAAATAATCGAACTTCGGATAGTATATTTGTTGTCAAAGCCCTCATTAACAAATATGTTAATCACGAAAAAAAGAAAATGTTTGGATGTTTTATTGATCTTAGAAAAGCCTTCGACTCTGTATGGAGAGTTGGCTTACTATATAAACTCATGAAAAATAAAGATCTCGGAAAAAAGTTATATTATCTTTTGAAAAACATGTACAAATGCTCTGAAGCTTCAGTAAAACATAAAAACCATTTATCAGAAAATGTTTTGATTAACAGAGGAGTAAAACAAGGGGATAATTTGAGTTCTCTTTTATTTAATATATATATAAATGATATTCCAAATATTTTTGATANTATCAAATTCCGAATTGAGAATAGAACACCCTTACCTTGTAAAAATTAAAAAGTATTGCCTTGGGACTGGGAAGTGACAAGTAAAAATATCGCTGCACAAGACTGACCGTTAATAAAATACAATGATTAGAACACGAGGTATGTTATGTTTTAATTTTTGATTTAACGCTCATGCAGTGAATATATATATGTTTGATTAAATTGAAAACAATATGCATGTTTTTCAAATTACTCGTATTTTTATACATTGCGTCTCGGATCAACGAACCCTTTCGTGCAGTAATTTGTTAAAGATGAAAATAACATTTGTTTACCTGTGACAGTGTATTGCATATATTTATAGCAATGAAATCGACATGCGAAATCACACAATCCGATTATTTTCACGTATTATAAATTTCTTTCAAAATGATCCTTTTTTGTTAGTCGAATATTGACGTTGTTGCTATATAGAATTGATATTATCATACAGTACATAAATATTCACAGTATTTACGTCTCTGTCTCTTGAAATAAATCCAGTAATACTGTCGCGTAGAACTTTGTCAAGATGAAAA
Organism: Modiolus philippinarum; assembly: GCA_002080025.1. Taxonomy (NCBI): domain Eukaryota; kingdom Metazoa; phylum Mollusca; class Bivalvia; order Mytilida; family Modiolidae; genus Modiolus; species Modiolus philippinarum. The sequence continues at coordinate 19,891 of MJUU01070157.1, forward strand.
TAACATTTGTTTACCTGTGTCATGTGTATTGCATACGAAATTACACAGTCCGATATTTTCACGTATTACGGGATAACTTATTATATGAATTGTACCTTCTGTTCGTGTTTATCGAGTCAGTTCTCAAATTGGCGAATGCATTTGATTACCTCGATTGGTATTTAGCACATGAGTTGAACTAAAACTGGACACCCATACGAAAATCATCCATTTCGATCATGTTCACGTGATTTCGAAAATGCCTGTGATTTTTTTAATCACTCCGATAAATTGTACTTTCTGTTCCCCTTGATCAAATCAGTTCTCTAAGGCCAATGAAACATATTAATTCGTTATTTTCTATGCAACAGTTCTTTGGATGACTACGAAGTTTTGCCACGTGTAGATTTTAAGGGCTTTCGAGTTTCAGTTCCTTCGGAGCTTTGATTTATTTTGGTACCAATCAGGAAATCAGTATGGCTAATAACAGAAGTCCATAATTAATAATGGACTTCTACTAATAATGAAGAAACAGTAAAACATCTGATAAGTACCGAATTTCGTGACAAATTGATACCACAAAATGATAACACTAATCACATGAAGAAACGTTCGGAATATCAAACAGACTGATAAGGTAATGAAAGAATGCAAAAAAATCCGATAGTACCAAACTTAATCGTGGACAAATGCACGAAAGACATAATAATTCAACGGTCAACCATGTGGCAAAAAGTTTAATTTCAAAGGGTTGTAATTTTACACCCGAAGCCGATATTCCGACAGACTTCCATTTTTATTTATTTATTATTATTTTTTTTTTTTGAAAAACAAAATACCTGTAAATTTAGTTGCTGCATATCTCTGCAGATCAAATCAAAAATTTGGAAGACCGAAACTCCAAGATTTTTAAAGATCTGATAGAGAACATACAACCAGCTAAAGACAGAGCTATACAAGTTGGCGATACTTCGTTGTATTAAGCAAATTTTTTAATACACACAAATGTATTTAAATACTTCAAGTTTTCAAAATTTCATTATGGTTATAGGGTAAGTATAGATTAAACCATGTTACAATACCTTAATCACACTTTCGAATCTAAAACCGAAACCCTGTCTAAACCAAACATGAAGTAAATACCCTTTGTATCAATATCTATATATTTTGAACCTGTGTAAACCGAATACCTGTCTAAACCGGACAAATTCTTCAGTCCCAGAGGGGTTCGGTTTTGACAGGTTTCACTGTATTTAAATACTTCAAGTTTTCAAAATTTCATTATGGTTATAGGGTAAGTATAGATTGTACCATGTTACAATACCTTAATCACACCTTCGAGTCTAAAACAAATTCAATAATTACCAACCATGATCTATCAAACGTGAAAAATAGTGAAAAAATGTATAGTTTTTTTTTCCAGTTTATACTTTTTGCCTAAAAGAAAAAAAAATCATTTACCCTGTTATCTAAATCATTGAAAGCCAATGTTGAACCTATGCTTATACCGTATTTGTAAGCCAAATAGTATCCTGTGAAATAAGTTCCAAATGGAACAAATGTTATTGATATAGTTTATTCCGTCTGGAGATTATTTCAACAGGTTAGCAGTAAATACCATCCAACTGGAGATTTCACCTGGTGAGCTATGAAATAATCTCTACTTAGCTCACCTGGTGAAATAATCTCCAGTTAGCTCACCTGGTGAAATAGTCTCCAGACGGAATTGAATCTCATAGATATATCAATAACATTTGTTCCATTTGGAACTTATTTCACAGGATACTATTTTGACTTACATGTATAGTATAGCCTAACATGGATATATTACTTCCGGTGACGACTTTCCCAAAAATCATAACAACATTTAGACCCAAGTAAGAAAAATAACCGTCGGCAGAAATTTTACCGTTACATTTAATGGGGTCTGTAAGTCTCTGTAAATTTTTGAACTTCCGGGTACCTAAATTGTCCCCGGAAGTTGCATTTTTATCAGAAACATCTGACGTATCAAGCAAAAAAATTGGACGTCATTATGCTGCAACGTCATTTTAAGGTGGGAAACGTTTTCAAATTGCAAATTTATCGTGATTGCTCGGTGTCACATGACGAGACTTACAGACCCTATTGTAACCACAGACTTCTAGGTACATTCAAGATCCACCTGACATGAATAAATTTTTGTCTACTGAAATTTACCAAACCCATCGGGAAGTTCTGATTTTTCTTCCGTAGTGCGACAGCGTTTTACCAGCAGACTAGGTTCTTTGAGTCTAGCCGGCAGGTTAGCGGCGATCTCATTTTTGACCCTTCTTTCTAAATTAAACTTTGTCTTATTCTTTCATTCTCAAGATTATGGTCTTGGAGTTGGTAGTCTCACTGTATTGGGTTTTATTTTCATATTTATCATACTCTGGGGGAAACGAGATAGAGAAAGGGGAGGTTTGGTTGCCCATAAACCGGTTTAACCCTACTACTTGTTCTTGCTAGTTCCAGTACCAAGTCCGGCTATCCCGAGTTTCTATCGTTGTGTACGTTCGTCTTTTGTCTTTTTATTGTTGTATCCTTGTGCAGATCCCTGGTAGAGTATGGCATGTGATTTTAATTTTCGGCCATTGTAGGTG
>MJUU01070160.1:0-23219 GCA_002080025.1 Modiolus philippinarum
TCCAGCAGGGACAGGCGAGACATCCTTTAGGGTCATCACTTGTTTTGGTATGGCCTTAAAGTAAATGATATATTAAGGTGGGTCACTCCTCATATTTAGAATATTTTTTTTTAAATTTGTTGTCACATTTTCTTCACATAAATTTTAGTAATAAAATAATAAAAGGTCAGTGTGCATATAAAGGATACAAGAAAAGTCCAAATAAAAAATAAGCTACACATAGCCATGTATTTCAAAACTTATACAGAGTGGGAAAACCAGCACTGGATTTAGGTACAATTTCCATGCTTCATGATATATATGTAAATATGTAAGGTTATGCAATTTTGTCAAGTTGGTGAGATGTAAACTTTTGTGAAAGCTTCAAATTGTTTCGGAAAAATAAAAGAACAGAAATCATATCACAGGGAAAAAGTAAATTCGATGATTATTTTAACTTAAAGAAGGATTTTACACATGAATTGTATTATCACTAACAGATTTTCATATTCGAAGAGCTATATGTAAAATGAGAACAAGTGTTTATCATGCTTATCATTTAGTAATATAAAAGGACAGATATGGTAAAACTTACATTGTCATTGAGAGATCCCAAAAATTATGTCATTATTGTTTATCGAATGCTTTAAATGAAATTGAAGATGAAGAACATTTTATTGTTAATAGTCAGTGTATAACACTAACAATTTTTGCAAATTTTTGCATCATTTTTATTTTAAATCTACCCAACAATCAAAATTCTTTTGGCTATTCATGAATGAACATTTACCAACTCTAGATAAATTTGGTAATTCTTATTTTCAAATGTTTTGAAATCAGAAACAAATGGATACCAAATGAGACTTAGTGATTTCATTTATAATATTTAATTATTGTTCATGTTTTTATCACCTCAAAATTATACATAAATGGTTATTGATAAGACACAAATAAAATGTGTTGGGCTCTCGTATTGTCTTTCACATTGTTGACCAGCATACCTGCCATCTTTTGGAAATCTCGGACTCCATGGGGGTTTTATCACATGTCCCAGAACGTAAATTCCTATAAATGGTTGTAAGGTGGGTCTGATGGTATATTTTGTGCTGTTTTAATCACATTCAAGCTACTTGCTTCTTAATTTTATCATATTGCCTTAAATTTTAAAATTTTACTTTTATTTTCAAAGCCTCCATGGGAGTTTCCCCCATAATGGGGATAACATGACAGGTATGTTGACCAGAAGTGGTCTATATTTATAATTATTGTTTTTTTTTTTGTCACATATATAATCAATATTGTTTGTATCTTTATGTGATGCCCTTGATGGGTCCTTGATTAGTTTAATAAAATTATTATCTTATATTATATTATATGACAAGATCCAGGATGGGAAATAAACAGGAAAATAGTATGTAGTATTAAAAGCTACATGACAAAAATTAAACTTGTAGCAATCCATCATGTCTTGCCACAGCTTTTTGCAATTTTAATACAACTAGATCCAATCCAAGTTGTTATTTTAGTTGCTTTCCAAGTAAGGCATATAGGACAAGTTTGGATTAGTTGGTGTACTATCTGCCTTTAAGGTCAAACTTTTATATCAATACATGTAGGCTATATACAAAAAAGCAACCAAAATAAGAACTTGGGAGTGGATTCTGTTTAAATGACATTGCATTACAACATATGATATTGAAGGGTTTGGTTTGGGTACCCAAAAACCGGTTTAACCCTAACGTTGGTGCTGTTACCATGTCAGGCTATCCCTAGCTCCTATCGTTATTTATGTTTGTATTTGTGTTTATTGTGTATGGGAGGTTTTTGGAGGGTTTATGATCTGTTTTTGAATCTGTCTTTCATTGTCGACTATTTCAGCTGTCTTTGCTTTTGGTATTGGATTTGGCCAGTTGTAAGATGTGCACTTTTCAAATCAAAAATTAATTTTACAAACAAACTTTAGAAACTACCCAAAATGGACCATTGCTCAAACAAGAAAGAGAGGCGAGTGGAGAGGATCTGATCCAGACTTTATTTTTACTAAATAACAACAAAGGAACTTGATGAAATCCTGACTCCTGGTGCATTTATTTCACGAAATCCCAAGCTTAAAAACCTCTGATCCCAGCATGCCCAAAAGGGTCTGCCCACATCATGGAAAGGGGGTAGAAAATGACAAAATCGACAAAACAAGTTTCTTGACATGAGAGGTAAAAATTTTCAGACAAAAATTTCTTTAGGGATATTTTCATAATACTTTTTCCACTTCCTTTCAGTTTATCAATGAAACAAACCAAATGTTATGAGAAGGTCATTTAGGTCGTGATAGACTCTACAGAAGACGGTTATTTTTAGCGGATTTGACTATAATTACTTCAATAAATGTGTTTTTCCTGTTCCACATTGCCCCGTTATCAATAAATTGTGCCCTTCTATGGCACAGTTTAGTGCCGCTTCTTGCTCTTTTGTTAGCATATTTTCCTCTTCATTGCATATTTTGACCGGAATTTCCTCACAGGAAATCAGGTCCGACACCGATATCAAATTAACATTACCTATTCACTGCGGAGTACCACCATGGCGAACGTAACAAGCTTCCAGGCAGACAAACAATGACAAAAACGTCCGTACTGTTGATACTGTAAGAAATTTAAAGGTGAAAATGGCCCCAATCCATAGAAGCATCCGTCTGTAGTTGAATAAACATCAAGAGTGCATCGCTTTGTGTCCGCTGTCTGTCCCAAGTGTAATGTTTACATTTTGGTTGAAAAAATCCATTGCACAACTTGTCTATATTATTAACAAGATAAAGCCTTCTATATTATTAATTGACTATTTGAGGCTATCTAGGGCTAAGTTTGACTTAAATTCATATGACTGTGCTTGAATATAAGCTAAAAAAAATATATATGTCACCGAGCTCATAGTCGAGATATAACAGTCACAAACTAGGTCAATTTAAGATTTTTTAAAAGAAATCTATAGCTCCTTTGGACAGCTGCTGTTTCAGTTTTATTTTCACGAATACAATTATTATAATTCGGTATTCCTTCTTTAAAATTTGAGTATTTCTATACCATATACACATCACTGTTTAACTGAAAGTAGGGCGGTGTTTTATTGGTGCACAGAAGACCTTCCGAAGAGCTTCTTTTTTGTTTTATTGGACCCAGAAGATATTCCGGAGAACTTCCGTCTCTTCCTTTTCAAAGCAGGTTTAGATGGAAGAGAAGAGGCTAGTCACGTGATTTATGATGGCGTCTGTTACAGACCGTGTGCTAGAGTGTGAAACAGTTACTATCTATGATAATGCGTGTAGTATGGTAATGACGGATGTAGCCTTGATCGATTGATTGATTGATTAGTTAGAGTTTAACGTCCAATGAGCAATATTTCAGCTATATCAGGACGAGAACAAGTTAATCAATTCAAAACAAATTGTAAGTAAAAGAAGAAAGAAATAAAGGTGGAAGGGACAACCGGGGCAACGACTTTTGATTGCCACTGGAAAAGGGGAGAAATGGGTAGGGGCAGGAAATTTAGCCTTCTATACGACACCCAGTGCGTCTGCTCTCTTTAGAGAAATAAAGAAGGGGTCTTTATACTGCATGGAGCGTGGCGTTTCTCCACACAGTTTGGCTACAATGGTTCGCGGTCAGGCTTTCCGTATTATGACCTGACTACCCCGCAAAGACAGGGCATTCCCCTATCCACCACCTGGGGACGCGCCCGGCAGCTCTGTAGCCAAAGCCCCTGAAAACCTATTCAGGTGCCGGGCCACTAATTCCGCTCAAACCGGAGCAAGGGGTCGTTTTGAACTCACTATGAGTTATTGTTTATTGTGGAAGACCTCATGGTGACTTCAAGATGAATAAAGACAATAAAAGCGTCGTTCAGTTGTTGGTTTTCAACAGGTATTTGTTGAGATTGTCTCATGTACATTAACTCCATATCCCCCTTTTTATTCACCTTTAGAAGCATAACTGGTTAATTTTGGTCTCGTTCATCGTAGTCTAGTGGACGTGCAGTATACAAAATTATATGTTGAAAGAAAACCACCTTTATTTTTAATCTCTCTGTTGAAATATTGCTCTACCTCTTAATTTATTTATTGTTCGTTTCGTTAGTGATACATCGAGTATTTGTGAATGCCATTTCATATTTGCTTTAAGGGGACTTGCTTCGTCGGCAAAAAGACCCTTTTTCCAGAAATCTTTAAAAGGGGGCCTTTCTTCGCCGGTAATAAAGACTTTTCCCAGAAATTACTGAACGTTGACTTACACCAGTGAAGCACCTGCCGAAAATATTGTCAATGTTTCATCCTGTCCTGGATTGAACATTGTATCGTCCTCCTCTGTGTTGTTGAGGTCTATAATATCTTCCATCATAAGAAAAATGCGATGTGTTCCGCCATATTTGAATCTCCTGTGTTTTGTTTACTTTTCAGAGAATTTCTTCTGAAGATCTTCTTTTCTATTCGATATGAACAGTCTTCTGTTGATACTCTCTTTTTCTGTTCGTTTGCACCGCTCTTCTGTATATATTCTAGAGAGGTCGGAAGAGGACCAATAAAACACGCCCTAGGTCTTAAATGCCTTCCCGTCAAAATAAAAACAAACTTTGTAGTTATAAAATCGGATATTTTAAATACTTCCGACCCAGAGATTTTCTTTTAAAACTGCATATACAAAGATCTTTATTTATCTTAAATTTTTACACTTTAAAAAGTACGTGTCACCCAATGAATGAGAAAGATAATCTTAGTTTTGTACCTTCCGAAGACGTTGTTTTTCGATAGTTGGACGTATCTTTTCCTTTTGCATTTAGTGAATGACGTTACGTCATAATACATTTTCCAAACAATGAAACGCCGTGCGCGGTCCCGGCTTATGAATAGGCCCGCAGCATCCTCTGAGCTTGGAGTATGGGTCTTCCTAACAGAGGACCCTGAGGGAACCCCGGGATATAGAAATAGGACTTAGTATCTCCGGCTTGCGGGGTGTGACCCCTCCTAAACGGAGGCTGACCCCGAGGGTCCCGTGATATAGAAATAGGACCCATTCCGTGGTTGTGCGGGCTGAAAAAATACACAACCCATCTTTCGGATGGGATGTAAACTCAGGTCCACGTGTTGGAAGAAATGCCACGCTTCCTGCACGTTAAAGAACCCTTGTAGCAAGCTCTTTTTGGGATGGTCCGTAGGTGATCGGCTACAAGGCTAAATTCCCCGCCCTTGACGATTTCACCCTTCTTTTCCAGTGGCAGTCAGAATTTCTCGTTCCATGGCCCCTTCCATACCCCAAAGTGATTATTTAACAAACTTGTTCTCGTCTTGATATAGCTGAAATATTGCTGAGTAGACGTTAAACAATATTCAATCAATCAATCAATCAAAACAATGAAGTCATTCCATGTCGTGCTTTTCTAGTATCGACGAGGTACTTTCAAATCATTTACTATCTTAATTCGAGTAGTTCGTAAGGGGTTTTATTTATTTCATCTATTTTTTTTTTACTTTTAAACTCAAATGAAACTTCGAATTATTCAATTATTAACACAACATGCAATGTAACTCGGCAAATACCTTACGTTTTGCAAAAGTGCCGAGTCAAATGACCCACCCATCAACCATCTTTCAAAGATGAAAGTGAACATGATGATACTTTCACAAAATTGCAAAAAGATAAAAACTGTCTTCAAAAATTGACCATGATACCATCATATATCCAATAACCTTGCAAAGTTTTGCCGGAGTGATTAGGGAATGCGTCCTCAAGCTGTAGCTAGAACGGCATGCAGAAATTTTTACTGAAATCCCCAAATTTCACATAAATGGATTGAAAGACCATCATACGTAGTCTGCAGTGCTTTCAAAATGAGTCCTTGTTTCGAATAAGAGATCAGTGTGATATGTGAAAACGGCCTTAACTTGTGAGAACATCATACCTAATAGCTCTTACAGTTCAAGTTGAAGTAAACTGACCACGTTGACAGATAAGGCATGCGAAAGCTACAGACATCGGTATACTATAATGATAATATGCCCGTCGAAAGACAGACTGTAAAATTGTTGAATTGAAACAAAAAAAGAAAAATATACCCAGTTTACAAGAAATGCATCAATGAAGAGACGTTTGAGAAATGTTTCAATTTATAAAAAAAAAAATAGGTAAAATAAAATTTGAAATATGTTATGTGACCCACAATATTTTGTCATTAAGTCGCAAAGATAATTTCTCGATAATGCTGAGGGAGATAGGATCTTTTCCAGACATTCGGAATTAGCAATTGAATGTAGCGGGAATTTCTGTATTTATCAATGTACGGGATGTCTAATTTTGACAGTTCGGGAAACAGATTCAGAATTTAAATTCAATTTCAAGTAATCTCCCGTTTTATCAAATATACTGTTTATGCCACAATTCTGTCTTGTGATTTTTATGAGTGCTCTTTCATTTTTCCCTAAAGCGGCCTTTCAACCAAGACGCCGTTTTCCAAAACGGTCAATGGGGAGTAAATCTTAAAACTTCCCGCAAAAACGACGTCACAAACCAACGACGACATAGATAATTGCGGCTGTAGTATGCGCATAAACAATAGTGTGATTTGTCTTTAAGAGGCAAATATAGGAAAAAAAGTCACAAAATATATTTGCATTGTCGCTGAGGATCACAGGAAATATGTTACTATTTATTTAATTATGGATTGATTTTATAGGAAAGAATGAAAAATGTATCAGTGCTTCCAAAGAAGTTTATTTATTGAAGCCGTGCATTTCCTTAACTTTTACATTTCAAATTGAAACCATTAATCATTGATGGTCTATTTAAGGGAAATTTTCTTTTGATGTTTATTCAAGCATTGTTAAAGTGGCAATTGAAAGTAAAGTGCTACAAAAACAACATCAGTAATAAGCTTTATATGAAAATAGATGTACTGCATCCGTTGCGAAGTTAATGTGTCAGCTACTTGCAGGTTCAAAAATTATCCGTTTTGAATCATTTTGTAACATACCAATTGCCCTTTGGCACTTTCCCCCTTTTCCCGTCACAGATTGTTTTTGCGATTTTTAATAAACCGCCCTTTCAAGCAGGAAGGTATTTTATTTTTTTTTTTAAATATCGCGAAAGTAAATCGCCGTTTCGCGGATATTCTACAAGTCGTCACAGACGTGTTAGGAAACAATGTAAATGTGCTGTTATATACGTACAAACGATTCCTATCGATTTACTTCTTTAAAACAATCTGCAAATATTTTTTTTTCGTTGTAAAATTTCAATATTGTAAAATTCCGATAATTCATATGGTTTACAACTACACTAAAACTGAGAAGTACTCATTACCAAAGTACCGAAATAGGAAGCCAAATCCAGTACTAAGGACATCTACCGAGTGCCATTCGCGGAATGAAGCCGTAGTATTTAAGGGGTTAGAATTTTGATAGAAACAGTGAAATTCTATAAAAAGCAAGGAAAAAAGCGTTGTAATAATTGAGGAGATTTTTCATTTTTAAGAGATATTAAAACACAAGATTTTTTTTGCCTATGTGTTTGTGGTACTGAATCATGGCAGTATGTAAACGTTGAAAATTTAATCTCTATGAAATGAAACGTATGACACTCACTTGACCGTCGCAATAAATGTTCAAAAAACCTGACCCTACTTACAATATGTGATTTGACTAACTCGTTTTTTCTTTGATGTGCTAAGTAGATGAGAAAATACTACATTGTGCTTGATTAGATATATAATTTAGTTTGTTTCCTTTTATGTCTAATGACAGTGTGTTCTATTTGATATTGAAGTTGATGTCACAAACTCCAAGGACGGGGAAGATTCATTGAAACGGTTCTTTAATTGTCCATGTATCTATAGTGTTTTCACATTGATAACAGACTGAAATACATGTACTGCATCCGTTGCGAAGTTAATGTGTCAGCTACTTGCAGGTTCAAAAATTATCCGTTTTGAATCATTTTGTAACATACCAATTGCCCTTTGGCACTTCCCCCCCTTTTCCCGTCACAGATTGTTTTTGCGATTTTTAATAAACCGCCCTTTCAAGTAGGAAGCCATTTTATTTTATTTTTAAATATCGCGAAAGTTAATCGCCGTTTCGAGGATATTCTACAAGAAGTCACAGACGTGTTAGGAAATAATGTAAATGTGCTGTTATATGCGTACAAACGATTCCTACCGATTTACTTCTTTAAAACAATCTGCAAATATTTTTTTTTCGTTGTAAAATTTCAATATTGTAAAATTTCGATAATTCATATGGTTTACAACTACACTTATACTATGAGAAGTACTCATTACCAAAATAACGAAATGGGAAGCCAAATCCAGTACTAAGGACATCTACCGAGTGCCATACGCGGAATGAAGCAGTAGTATTTTTAAGGGGTTAGAATTTTGATAGAAACAGTGAATTTCTATGAAAAGCAAGGTAAATTTTCATGTCAGACATGGCCTACTAGCATTGGCATCGGTCCAATTGTTAAAAAATACAAAAATACCAAAGCTGCATAATCAACAGTAAATTTTGTTATGCTGTACATGTGTTTCAGTGAGTTACTTCTCATCAGCAGGGGTTGAGAGGAAGCTTGCCTAATTTTATTGAAAATTTTCTCAAGGATCGGAATTTCAACGTCAGAGTCAATTCAACCTTTTCTGACTCATTTTAACAAGAGATTGGTGTTCCGCAAGGAAGTATCCTCTTTGTTACATTATTTAGTATAGAAATAAATAGCTTGGCTCATGTCTTAAAATATAGCATTGACGGCTCATTACATGTGGATGATTTCCTGATTTGCTATCGTGGTAAAAAAACATAAACAAAATAGAACGCCAATTGCAATTACGTCTAAACAGAATCGAAAAATGGGCAATTGAAAATGCTTTTAACGTTCAAGCTCGAAAACAGTCGGGATGCATTTCTGTTGTAAGCGGAAAATGAACCAAGATCCAGAGCTTAAACTATACAATAACCTATAACAATTTTAAAAGAGACCAAGTTTCGCATACACCATCCTACCAACCACCTCCATATGATACGCAATATAGAAATTAATGAAATAGAAGAACGTGCCAGTGAGGTAAGGTTTTAATATACTGAATACCAATGAAAGCGTTACACCTCATATTTAAATTTTACATATCTTCTATGTCAAATATTTCATTGCAAAATAAATAAGCCAAGTAGGAAAAAATGAAAGGATATGGAATGAATGTACATGTGACAAAAACGCACACGATACATAGAGAACTCCAGTTTATCAAGGACAGGGCTTTTATTCCTGTCTACATCTTGATGTCGCCTGAGGGTCTTCAACTAGAGGTGAACAATATTCACCCTCTCAAGCGAGATCAAGGAGGCCCTAGCGTGCACTTAAGCGGTATTCTTGACAAAAATTATATCAAGGTCACTCCCTTGCTCCCCACCCGCCATGGAGTGCCAACTTGGGCGATGCTCAGGGTTATCCAGCTGAAAGCACCAGGGTTACAAGAAGAGAATAAAAATGTTGAGAAACATCGATCGCAGCTAAAATATGTCATTGAAGCATCACATGTCGGGAGCGGTCAATGAGAAAAAAAGTAAAATCAGGAAATGTATGCTTACAAATATTTGTCATTAAGTAGCCCAACGAAAGACAAAAACAACATCGATAGACAACACGGGACACATCGAAATAGATGTAGGCAAACCTTGCAGTGTAACTTCGGTTGAAAGGGCAAAAATGGTCGTGTGTACAGATTATAACATTTTAGTAAAACAATGAAAATATTGAACAGCCAAATTGAAAAAAAAATGAATTAGTAAACGTGTGAGAAAGTCTCACACGGACAATCACACCATAACTGTAATATTATAAGAGCATACATCTCAAGCACGGGGAGACTTTCTACGGACTCCACGCAGCACGAGAGACAACCTCTGCAGCAAATAGGAAAAAATGAAAGGATATGAAGTGAATGTACATGTGACAAAAACGCACACGATACATAGAAAACTCCAGTTTATCAAGGACAGGGCTTTTATACCTGTCTACATCTTGATGTCGCCGGAGGGTCTTCAACTAGAGGTGAACAATATTCACCCCCTCAAGCGAGATCAAGAAGGCCCCTAGCGTGCACTTAAGCGGTATTCTTGACAAAAATTATATCAAGGTCACTCCCTTGCTTAAAGTTTTACATCCATGCATTTTTAGTCCACTCTAAAATTTGCCACGCATCAACGTTTGAGTAAGTGGTGAAAATTAGAATTCCCAAATTGTAAGAACATTTCAATCACACTGCCGAAAAATTTAAGAACAACTGCCTCATTCTTCAAATTCTGAGTTCAGATTTTGTCAAGGAGTTGTTTCGAGTAGAAATTTTTAAAAATTGAACAAATTTTGTCGCCAGGGACGTTTGTAAATAATGCTTTAAGAGAATCAGCTGCATTAAATGTGCGAGGTGTGTCGGCAACATCAACACAGTCAAGTAAAACATGTTGTATTGCGTAAACAGAATTACGGAATACACTCAGGTCGTTCTTCACCATTTAAAATATAGCCATCAGTTGTTCTTCTATGAGTATCGGAAGAAAACGCTTTAAGCTTTGTTTAATATTGTAAACCAAGATTAATACGTCTGTCTTCCAAGGCTGATTCATTAGCTGCAACATACACTCTCCACAGGAGAAGTTTTGAAGGCATCTGATGTAAGACGCAAATCTTGGTGGTGATTGGTATCTACTAATTTAATGTATGTTTTACGGGCGGAACCGTAAATAAAACATCCATGAACTTATTTTCATCGAATCAACGATCTATATACATTTAATAAAACAGTGCTTTCCGCACCTCAGTCGGTACTCGACACAACTTTTAAAATATCTAATTCTTTGAGGCATTTATTTTTTAAGCATTTTGATATGGGAAAGAAAGGAAAGTTTATTGTCAAAGATTAAACCAAGAACTTGGCCACTTTTATATTAGTTATAGGGTTATTGTATAGTTTAAGCTCTGGGTCCTGGTGCATTTTCCGCTTACAACAGAAATGCATCCCGACTGATTTACAGCTTGAAAACCATTTCCAACTGTCCAAGTTCAAAAAAGTTACACTAGTTACCTTAAACTCAAATTGAAAATACGAAAATACGGAAAGCCTGACCGCGAACCATTGTAGCCAAACTTTGTGGAGAAACGCCACGCTCCATGCAGTATAAAGACCCCTTCTATATTTCTCTAAAGAGGTGTCGTATAGAAGGCTAAATTTCCTGCCCCTACCCATTTCTCCCCTTTTCCAGTGGCAATCAAAAGTCGTTGCCCCGGTTGTCCCTTCCACCTTTATTTCTTTCTTCTTTTACTTACAATTTGTCTTGAATTGATTAACTTGTTCTCGGCCTGATATAGCTGAAATATTGCTCATTGGACGTTAAACTCTAACTAATCAATCAATCAATCTAATATGTTTTAAAAAGATTTCATTAAATCGCATTCACCGCAAAAAGACATGATTAAAAGGGTACATTATCAGTATTTGAAACAGTAACTTTTCATTTTGCACATCAATTGAACATATATCAAATGTGTGCATGGTACTTTGGTTTTGAATTTTGATAATTTATGTCCAAAAAAACAGTTGTTGAACTTAGCCATTTTACATCAAATGTCTGCCAACAGGATACTCCATTTGTTGAGATCAAATCTTCTTCAGTTTTCAAGACAAAAAATTTTATTATGCATAACAATTGTATATATATCAAAGGTGTGCATAGTACTTTGATCTTATTTTTGATGAATAATGCCAAAATCACCAGTTGTTGAACTTGTCAAATATTTACCAAATGGGTGTCCAATTTATCCAGAACAAATATCCTACAGTTAAATAGACAGGACGTTTTTATAATGAAGATCATTTGTACCTTTATAGGAGACAGTACTTTTATTTTCCTTTTTGATTAAAATCCAAGTTGCTTAATTTTTCAGATAAACGCTACTTTGATGGAAGGTTTAACATTGAAAATTAATGAAAATTATAAGTACAATTCAAATATTCATGGTCAACCAAGGGTAATATATACTGTCCATGTAAAAGAAAACCCGGTGTGCTGTCACATGACAGCTTTTCTCTTGTTCTATTGTTTTTTGAGTCCGCTGAAAACTAGGGTATCGACCTGGTTATCAGAACAGTTGCATCTTCCGAATTGCTTTCTTAGCTTGACATGAAATCCAGCCGCATTCACTTTACCAATGCCTCCTCGTCCTTTAGTGGCTTCTTTCTTGCACGTATGTTCTGCAATTGATGTAAAAAAAAACATGTCTCCAGTAGAAAGCATAACAACTCCATATCCATTAAAACTATTTTATTTCTTTAAAGTAAATTACTGTTTGAAAAGTGTCAAACAACTGTTAATTTAATGACAATTTAAAGCTCTATTTGGATATCACAGCTACAATGATTAAAGAATTAGTTCTGAAATCATACAAACTATGGGGTTTTTTTGGCATTTTGTCCGAGACTCATTGCATTTGGACCATTGTAACTAAGTTTGGTTTTGACTGCGCTGGTTGTTTCTCAGGTCCTAAGACTATGTTACCAGTTGGTAACCATCTTTGAAGGGATCATCTAAGGACCTTAGCGAGTAAGATTAGATCTTATTTATACAACGGTTTCTGAGAAATCATGTGAGCCTTTAAGAAGGATATGATTGATTGAATGATTGGTGTTTAAAAAAATATGATTGATTGATTGATTGGTGTTAGAAAAAAACAGTGGCAGGATTTTACATAAGAATTTTACAAATCAGAACAGACTGAAACTTGACTGAAAATATACGACCTAGATCTTTCACGTTCAACAGTAGAATTTTTTTTTTCAACTTATTCATTTACAAATGACATTCCTAAAGATGCTCTAAACATTTTTACAGAAATGCCATACAAGGAAACATTGTTTTCGCTGGAAGTAAGTTAAGATTTAACATTTGATGATAAATACATGTAAGGAACCTATCAAAGTTGTATACATTTTACGACAAAGTGTTCTTCACAAAAATCAATCTCAACTTAACCCATAAAAGACTCTAGTTCTGGAACTTGTTCTGAAACCATTTGCCTGAAGGCCGCACATCTTTAGTTATGTTCCCGGCACCTGAATAGGTTTTCAGGGGCTTTGGCTACAGAGCTGCCGGGCGCGTCCCCAGGTGGTGGATAGGGGAATGCCCTGTCGTTGCGGGGTAGTCAGGTCATAATACGGAAAGCCTGACCGCAAACTGTGTGGGGAAACGCCACGCTCCATGCAGTATAAAGACCCCTTCTATATTTCTCTAAAGAGAGCAGACGCACTGGGTGTCGTATAGAAGGCTAAATTTCCTGCCCCTACCCATTTCTCCCTTTTTCCAGTGGCAATCAAAAGTCGTTGCCCCGGTTGTCCCTTCCACCTTTATTTCTTTCTTCTTTTACTTACAATTTTTTTTGAATTGATTAACTTGTTCTCGTCCTGATATAGCTGAAATATTGCTCATTGGACGTTAAACTCTAACTAATCAATCAATCAATCTTTAGTTATGTTCATATCTCCCTCGTGCAAAGCATTGTTCTTAGCTGATTTCGGCTTTACATTTAGATCATATTGGTTATTTGTTCTCTATCGGTTTTTGAACATCTTTGAGTTAATGGTTTTCCAAAAGTTTAAATTTTATCTGCACTGAAGAGACATAAGTTGTCGAAATGCGCATATGCAGAAAATAAATTCACAGTAACTTCAGTATTTAGTTATTTTACCACTGGGTCGATGCCTCTGCTGGTGGACTGTTAGTCCCCGAGGGTATTCGCCAGCCCAGTAGTCAGTTCTTCGAGGCTCACCCGAAAGCCAATTCTATTTGAAACCTTGCAATATCTACATTTTTGTAAACTTTGTTGAAACTAAGGAGTATCTCCCTCATTCAAAGCTCTGTCCTTAGCTGATTTTGGCATTACATTTAGATCATATTAGTTATTGATTTAGTTCTCTATCAGTTTTTGAACATCTTTGAGGTAATGGTCTTCCAAAAGTTTAGATTTTATCTGCACTGAAGAGACATAAGTTGTCGTAATGCGCATATGCAGAAAATAAATTCACAGTGACTTCGGTATTTAGTTATTTCTTCCCTTGTACATTCAATTCTGAACCTTCTACTACCATCTACATCATAAGGAATCGAAGTCACAATGTGCGATTGATTGATTGATTTATTATTGTTAAACGTCTACTGAGCAATCTTTCGGCTATATCAAGACGAGAACAAGTTTGTTAATAAATATTTACTTTGGGGTATGGAAAGGGTCATGGAACGGAAAATTTGACTGCCACTGGAAAAGTAGAGTGAAATCGAAAGGGGCAAGGAATTTAGCCTTGTAGCCGATCACCTATGGACCATTCAAAAAGAGCTTGCTACAAGGGTTCTTTTACGTGCAGGAAGCGTGGCATTTCTTCCAACACGATTCACAATATATTTGAATACCGTAACACAATACAACATCTAGAAACAATTAAGATATAAGACCATCTGTGGTAATATATAACCCATGCAATCCAGACACCTTTATATGCTAGGGTCAACTTGCCGATAATATAGAAAAGTAAAAATTGAAGGACTTAAATTTCACCAACTACGTTTATCCAGAAAAAGCAACTCCTGTTGACGAAAGCAATGTTTGATCCAAACGATAATGAAAAGCCTGTAGGTGTTCCACTTGACGCCACATTAGAAATTGTAACCATGCCTAACGTCGTTAGTAATAACAACATAGTAATAGCTTGCGTCTGATTAACAAGTACAGTTTGAAATTGTTTAGTGTATTTAGTTTCGAGAATACGATCACAACCAAACTCCGACAAAATGATGATTATTGAGAATTCAAAATTCGCATGACCCCGAAACAGATCGGGAGATAAAAGGAAAGGGCGGAGTCAAACACCTATTATAGAAAGACCTTGCGTGCCATTTTGTAAAGAGATGAATGTACCTACACATTGTTATAAATTATGTAACCCAAGGAAAAGCGTTTCAATTGTTAAATGCAACAACCCTTGACACAATTGTTCAGGGCAATATTATTTTAGCGAATATAGATTGAATAGTTAGCGCTGATACCGTGAAAAGAAACGCCATTTAAGTTTGTATGATACGTTTACATGTAATTTTAGCGGAGAGCAACAAACAATTGAAGATTATTGAAAAATGAAAAGTGTTGAGTCCATTAAAAGATTCCCCATACAAGAAATGTATACTCTATATACGTTTTAGTTATGGTGTACTTGTCCTTTAGAGAATTTCTCATATGGATGCAAATTTTTTGCTGTTTTGTGATGTCAAATCATTATTTACCACCCTTTTATTGTGTCCTCATCTCATTGTTGAATTAAGTATGCCAAGTTTTCATACTTTTGACTCGAAAGATGCCCTGTGGTTATTTTTAAGTGCATTCTGTTAGTCTTTTTGTCGGGCAACGGATGACGGCGATTGCTGTTGACGATCCCGCATCCATGAGTGAAGAGACATGGATGTGGCATTACTTGACATCTAGCAACGAAGGCCGTCAAAGCTCATTGGTGAACACACATTGGTGACTTCAATATGAAGATCAACAATAAAAGCGTTGTTCCATTACTTTGTTTTAATATATGTGTTAAAAGACTTTTTCTCAAGTGCAGTTACTTCATATCCCTTCATTGCCTATACAATAATATGATAAATGACAATGAGAAAGGCGAAGCTAAGAAGCTAAGGACAGAGCTATGCAAGAGGAAGAAATGCCTTAGTATTAAACAAAATAATCACCGAAATCAGTAGCAGAGGTAAAGGGCTAATTGAACTTGGCCATTTTCTCAAAATGTGCACTCTGGAAATGCTATTCCGGACAACTCCTCCCACAATTGGTAATGCTACATTTTTTTTACTTTGCACGGTGATTAGGCATGGATTGAAGATGTGCATATTGACATGGTTTAGATTTTGGCCAAAAATTGTGATTTGGAGGGGTAGTTTAACTTGGCCATTTTATTGAAATTTTATTGAAATGTGTGTTCTGGAACTGTTATTACAATATTAAAGCCACAATTTTGAGATGAATACAACAGCCAATTAGGGCATTAATCTTAAGTTTGAGATTATTCTGAAAGTACTTGATAGAAATGAATAATTTTTTTGACACAATTTAAACATAAACATAAATTTTGTGAACTCATTGCTATTGTACATAAAATATAAATAATTCTAAAGTTATTTCAAAACAAAATTTCAACGAGACTGAAATATGTAACATTTTCAAGTTTTTCGTACTTATAACGATATTATTTAGGTTTTGGTGTTGACATATGTTGAAGGGCAAACCAACGAAGTGAAAACAATGGCAAATAACATCCTCAATGTTTGACTGTAAAGGGCAGTTTTGCTGGTACCTGTGATGCATGTGACTAATGCCACAAGCAATAGACCTTTCAGTGTCTTCAGAAGAATAAAAACCTTCCATCTTTCGGATGGGATGTAAACTCGGGTCCACGTGTTGGAAGAAATGCCACGCTTCCTGCACGTTAAAGAATCCTTGTAGAAAGCTCTCTTTTGAGTGGTCCGTAGGTGATCGGCTACAAGGCTTTTCGATTCCACCCTACTTTTCCAGTGGCAGTCAGAATTTCCCGTCCCATGGCCCTTTCCATACTCCAAAGTGATTATTTAGTAACAAACTTGTTCTCGTCTTGATATAGCTGAAATATTGCTGAGTAGACGTTAAACATTCAATTAATCAATCAATCAATAAATGGATACGACACAATATGTTTTAAGAACTTCCCCCCAAAAAATTGTAAAAATTGCAGCACAAATTGCTTTAAGTAAACACCAGCATTTAGGGTTTACTTCTATGAAAACAAAAACTTTTCTGATAATATGCACAGTCAAGTTGTGTACACATATTATGTACATTTATGAACATGGAAGTTCTTTTTATCCTACGCTGATATTTAGCCATTTGTTGCAGATGTGGTATAAGCCTCATTAATCAGTCATCTTTACCTGAAGCAAACTTTCACTAAGGCTGGATAAAAAAACTTGAAAAGTTCGCAAATGTTGGTTTACAAAAAGTTTATTTGTATGCTACACAACTTGGTTTTTTTGTGTAAATTTAAACAATTTCATACCTATACGTAGGATTTTTTTTCAAAACAAATTCTATTTAATTTCTTCTAGAGGTCTGAGGAACAGTCCTATCTGAAACAAAAAGAAATTAACAATAAACAAGAATCATTGAGGATGGCTAATTAATGCAAGCTGCACAACCAAGGTATGCCTACGAGATAAGTCACAACTGGATCCAGTCTTGTAAATCTTACAAACTACATCATGAGCTATTAAGTAGTTACAATGTTGACTACATTCGACCAAACAGAACTCTTTATAAGCCATCTATGTGATCATGTAAACAATTAAGATTGAAGATTTATTCCAATGCAAAAGTACATTTATTGAAACAGAAAGTAGGTGTAGTTAGGTTTACCATGCAGTGATTGTACGGAGCAAATGGTCCATCTAATTTTAATTAGATTGAATCATATTGGGTAATTTTTTTCCATTAGTTTGTGTCAAGTTCATTACTAGGTCAAGCTCCTTATTGTGTCCTAATTGTTATGTCGAGCTCTTTATAATGTCCACACACATAATAAATTGCACTTGTTCAAATTTCTTAGGTCGACATGCTGTGGTCGTATCATCCTGCGCCCAGCGTAGTCCTTCATTAATATTACGTTGGTTTACCAAAAATAATTGCAATTTGTTGAAAATGACAAATGAATGTCAATTATGATTTTTTTTCTTTCACAGAAACTTGCATATGTTGGGGAATCCAAATTCCTAAAACAAAATTTGAAACTTGCAGACTTACGGCGAAAACAGCAGAGAAGTTATTGGTTAACCTTCTTTAATTTGTCCTATTAAAAGATAATTTCGTGAAATGCACCGTATACGGCAATAAACAATTCAAGAACAGGTCATTAGACGAGCATAAAATATCTTTCAAGTACCAGGATATGGTAATATATTTTCAAAAATATCTATTAATTTTCCGACTTTTGAAGTTATTTTCATACATGTACATTTATTTCAATTTACCTATATTTACTTGACAACACGACAAAATGAATGGAAAATTCATTTTCAAAACAAAGAACATAATTACTACGTGTTATCCTTTTAGTAAAGCAGATATTGATTAAACCCAACTGTTTTAAGTTTGACCATCCATTCTTATGGGGCACATTTTCCCTATTTTATTTTATACCGGTGTCTGCAACTGTAACTTCATATAATATAACCATAAAAATAAACGCATTTTGTTTTCTCTATTTAACATAACACTGGTGTCCGCAATACTAAAAATTCATATAAAATAATCATTAATATAAAAGAAAGGGCACATTTTCTCTATTATACCGGTGTCTGCAATACTAAAACTTCATATAATTTAACCACAAATATGAATAAAATGCGCATTTTTTCTCTATTTTACATTAGAACGGTGTCTAGTTGATCATATCCTGAGGCTATTTTGATTAGCAAAATTGTACATGAGTAATGGGATTGTATCGACTTTACTGCAGCGGCCGGGGACACATAGCTACGCGTATCAAATCTTGTTATTACAACCACCTTCAGAAATTCCAAAAAAGGTGTCTCAGAGGATTTCAAACATTTATTTATTGCTAAGCTTCGCGCGTGTTCAGTGAGAGAATTCAGATGTAAATTCTTTTAATTCAAAGACATTGTATTATCATTTAGCTTTAGCATCTGTTCAAATTGATTGAATATTGTTTAACGTCTACTGAGCAATATTTCAGCTAAATCAATACGAGAACAAGTTTGCTTGTTTTCACTTTGAAGTATGTCTGTTCAAATTTAAAGGAACTGTTAAAAAATGCATGGTTCCGAGAAAAGAAGAGGCTCCGCGCCCTTAAATATTGTTGCTACGCGCCAGAAGCTAATCTGTTTCAGCTTCAAAATGGCGACTCGAAATCTAAACATCGTATAAGATTCATCGGGGAAATACAAGAAAATATCGCCGTTTCTTTCTTTCAAAATGGCGAATCATTGTCA
This sequence comes from Modiolus philippinarum, assembly GCA_002080025.1. Taxonomy (NCBI): domain Eukaryota; kingdom Metazoa; phylum Mollusca; class Bivalvia; order Mytilida; family Modiolidae; genus Modiolus; species Modiolus philippinarum. Next base: position 19,094 of record MJUU01070160.1, read on the forward strand.
AGAAAGGTTCTCTAAAGAGGAAGATGTATACAACCATAATGTGAATATTTCTGTTTCTGTTTCAAGTTGAATTGTATGAAAGCAGTTGCATGGAATACATTCCGGTCGGTCTTCATTGTTGAAGATAACTGTATTATTCTTGTGTGTCCTCTACGACATCGGATCAACACTACCTGTTCCCTACGATTTTGCCATAGGAACCAACGTGTTTACCGATGTCTGACAGTTGTACTCCGTGCAGTTTATTATTTATTTGCAGTTCCCATTGGGCCTTCCATATATTGAACATCATCTAGTGTATCCATGGCTTCCTGGTCAGCAAATGTGCTTCCATAGATCCCGCATGACTACAGATCCAAACATAAACTTCTGTGCCGAATGCTACAAGTGACTTGTACAATTCAGCTTTTTTCAAAAAATAGGTGGTTTTGTTTTTCAACTTTCAATTGCCAATACACATGAAAATGAATCGGAACAGACCAGGAATTTGTTTGCGATAAAGCTGTACCAGGCACTTATTTGTTTGCAATAAAGCTACAAATTTAATTGATGAATAAATAACGTTAGCTTCAGCAGTAAATATGGAACTTGATGATGGTGGCCGGAGAGATGCTGAACGATCTCCAGAAATCTTTAGCGCCATCTGTGTAAATTTGCAAGTATCCAGGATATTAAGATTTAATTCTTGCAAAGTCCTGCTGAACAACCTGAGGATTGGTATCAAATTTTATGCTTCGTAGTTCAACATTAAATATTGGTTTTGGGTTCAGCCATGGAAGTTTTTTGGAGACTTTTCTTTGGGGCTATTTCATCCAAATTACTTTTAGCAGATTTCAAATGTGGTTTGATACGAAGACTAGGTTTTATACGCTTGGGCGTTTTTTATAGTCATCTTTATGAGGTTTGAAAATACAGTTGTGAACAGGATTGAAGGATACCGTAGCTTTGTTGCATATTGTAAACCAAGTTTATCACGTCGGTTCATTAGCTGCAGCATAGAGATCCTCCACAGAAGTCATGAACCCACCTAAGGAAAGACGCAAACTTTGGTGGTGAATGGTATCTAAATGTATTGTATGATTTACGGAACCGTAAATAAAACATGCATGATCTTATTTTGATCGAATCAACGATATAAATTAAAAAAAAAAACAAAACAAAAAAACAATGCTTTCAGCACCCAAGTTTGTACTTTACACCACTTTTAAAATATCCGAGGCATTTATTAATTTTTAGCATTTTCATACGGAGGAGAAAGGAAAATGTACTGTCAAAGATTAAACCAAGGAACGTGGCCTCCTCTACAATAGCTATAGGGTTATTGTATAGTTTAAGCTCTGGGTCTGGGTGCATTTTCCACTTACCCGACTGTTTTAGAGCTTGAAAATTTAAAACCAATTTTCAATTGTCCATTTTCGACTTAGTTGCAATTGGTGTTCTTTGTTGTTCATGTTTTTAACACGAAAGCTGATCAGGAAATCACTCACATAAAATAATCCGTCAATGCTATCTTTTAAGACCTGAGCTAAGCTATTCATTTCTATTTTTCGGTTGATTTGTAGTTATTTGGACATATTCTTTATTAAACATATATTTTTATATATCAATAATTATAAATTCATATTGGCCAAATGCATAACTCGTAAAACAAAACAAGCCCAAGAAATACAGTTCTAAATTATCTTGTTGGTCTGCCGATCTTCTATAACTGATAAAAAAAAATACAGTTCTAAAAGAGCTCAAGCTGTAAACAGACTAAAGAACTACCTTCAATTACATTTTTTTCATACACTTAAAGGAAGTTTTCTTATAATCTATAATTTTTTTTTGTAAATAGATATGATTAAAAAGCACCATCTGTGAAATTAATATCCTAATTTATATCAAAGCATCAGCAGTTAAACCAAAAATTTAGGATATATGTGTAAAGGGTGAGAAAATCTAATACAGGCAAGCCAGACTTGATCAAAGTTTATAAGTACATACATTTTGTAGGTGGATCCAAAGAGTGAGTTTCAAGTGTCCTTTCTTTTAATTTTTAGGTGATTTTGTTAAAATTTAATTGGAGGCTTATTATATTATTAAACTAATCAGGTAAAAAGTACCGCTTTTTTAAATGCGCTATGTTTCTCAGAAAATAACCAATTTAACAATGACAAAGAGGGAAAAACCAATGGTCGTATGATGCCTTTAAAATATACCAAGTAGAACAGAGATGTAATATCTATTGTTAGGGTTGTGGTAGTTTCTATGACAGATGAATTATTTTGAAATCGATTATTTATTTGTTTCTTTTTTTTTCAATGATAAAATATTACGCACCCTTTATCTCCTTATTTGTTTATTTTGGTATTGGAGTTATTAAGCAGTGCAATAAAAATGATCCAGATATTTCAGGTATTACGATTGGAGGTTCTGAATTCTTATTAAGCCAATATGCTGATGATTCGTCCTTAGTCTTGGATGGAGAAGAAGTATCTTTAGAAAAATCATTATCATTGTTTCAATTATTTTCGGAATTTGCTGGACTCAAGATTAATGTACACAAAACAGAAGCTATATGGATTGGATCAAAAAAGGGAAGCATGAACAGAATTTTGCCTGAAAAAAAATTTGCCATGGAACTTTTCTGGGAAATTTAAGTTACTTGGAATTTGGTGTGAACTTGCAAAAGAAGATAAGACTATAATAAATTTTAAAGAAAAATTAAAAAGTATCAGGTCTTTGTTGAATGTTTGGTCTTTCAGAGAATTAACATATATCGGAAGGATTACTGTGATTAAAACCTTGGCACTACCTATATTGGTACAAGTGTTAACTGTCCTTCCAAACCCCCCAGAAAATATTATAAAAGACATTCAAGGTATTTTCTATAATTTTTTTGTGGAAGGGAAAACCAGATAAAGTAAAGAGAACAATTATGATCAATGATTATAAAGATGGAGGACTGAAACTCCCTCATGTGGAATCATTTTGTTATAGTTTGAAAATGTCTTGGTTGAATAAATTTTTTGACCCACGAAACTATTCACCTTGGAAGATTTTGTTTTTAAACGATATCCAAAAATGGGGTGGTGACAAGATTTTATATTTAAGTAAGGAAGGACTTGAAATTTTATCAAAAGAACTAAATCCTTTCTGGCGGGATGTTATAAAGAACTTTTCCAAACTCAAAGAAAAAAATATCAATATAATGGATCATCCAAATGAGGTTTTGAGTCAATTCATATGGCTTAATCCTAACATAAAAATAGATGGGAAAATGGTAATAAAACACAATTTTTGTAAAAATGAAGTGTTTTTCATAAATGATTTAATATCAGAAAATAAAACAATTTAGACATTTGAGGAATTCAAAGATGAATATAGTTTGAAAGTGACATTTGTGGAATTTTATGGATTGAACTAGCTGGGGGAGAATTGTACATGGTAAAGAAAAGCTGAATAATATAGAAAATAAAATAATAGATAAATTGAAATGCGATTCTAAACCCTGTAAATATTTTTACAATTTATTTTTGGAACAAGTGACAGAGACACCTCTGGGGGCACATTAAATGGGAATATGAATTCAATACAGAAATTGAAGTCTGGGGACAAATATATACCACATCTTTTTTGATATCAAGGGACTCTGTTCTTCAAAATTTTAATTTCAAACTCTTTCATAGAATTTTGGCATGTAACTCTTATTTGCATAAATGCAAACTAAAAGAAACAGAGCTTTGTACTTTCTGTTCAGAAACTAAGGAAAAACTAATACATATTTTTTGGGAATGTTCATTTGTGCTAAATTTTTGGATTGGTATAAGAAATTCATTGAATTGCTTTGGAATTACGATTCATCTTAACCCAAAAGAAATTATTTTTGGTGTGACAAATGAATCACAGATATACGATACTATTAATCATAGTTAACTTATTCTGAAATACTTATTTATAAATGTAGATGTGATGGAAAAAAAACCTTCTGTAAAGGGGGGAATCGAATATTTAAAATATTATATTAATATAGAAAAAAATTCTGCACTGTACTTATCCCCTGCACAAAATTATAAAATTAATAAAAAGTGGTCACTTCTAGAGGCAGTAGTTGTATAAAAGTATACTGTTGATTTAAAAAAAA
>MJUU01070160.1:23356-49277 GCA_002080025.1 Modiolus philippinarum
AAAAAAAACCTCATAAATGCTACGACAGACCTTTTTGATATGTGTCATTGGTGATTTCGTTATAAAGAATCACGTTATATAGTCCCATTCTCAAATAAAATAAAATTATTAAGATTGAACAGTCGAATCAACCTCATGATAATATTTTATTGTATTACAATATTGCATGCATTTGTCAATTTTGCAATTTTGATATTTTAGTCAACACCTCGAAGACAAAAAAAAACTTCATAGTGCGATATAAGAGAAATAGATCAGGTTAAAGTTATTACACAATTTAATATATTGAAAAGAAATGCCAAGATTTGTGTGTCAATGAAGGTTTTCCCATCATGGGGGGTGGCACAGGGTTATTTTCGTGCAGCGTGTTTACCGTTTTTTTTTTTTATTTCACGTGCTGCCGTGTTTGAGGGTCGTTATTTGAACCGAAAAAAGGGCATCGTGCAAGCCAAATTCTTAGTTTTCGTTCCCCGTGTTGTGACATTTTATTTCTCGTACGCCCGTGCTCGGTACCCCCCTGTACGACCCTCATCATGCTTAGCAGACTTTGCACATAATCGGAAAATGCTTACTTTTCTCATGTACAGCTTAGAATCTTCCAAGGAACGCCACATTGTGCCGAAATTCATGACCAGTAAATTGGAGTTTTATTCATATTTCAACTGCCAAGCCGCCGTGCGCGGTCCCGGCTGAAGAATAGGCCCGCAGCATCCTCTGAGCTTGGAGTATGAGCCATCCTAACAGAGGACCCCGAGGGAACCCCGGGATATAGAAATAGGACCCAGTATCTCCGGCTTGCGGGGTGTGACCCCTCCTAAACGGAGACTGACCCCGAGGGTCCCGGGATATAGAAATAGGACCCATTCCGTGGTTGTGCGGGATTAATAAATACACAACCCATCTTTCGGATGGGATGTAAACTCAGGTCCACGTGTTGGAAGAAATGCCACGCTTCCTGCACGTTAAAGAACCCTTGTAGCAAGCTCTTTTAGGGGTGGTCCGTAGGTGATCGGCTACAAGGCTAAATTCCCCGCCCTTGACGATTTCACCCTACTTTTCCAGTGGCAGTCAGAATTTCCCGTCCCATGGCCATTTCCATACCCCAAAGTGATTATTTATCAACAAACTTGTTCTCGTCTTGATATAGCTGAAATATTGCTGAGTAGACGTTAAACAATATTCAATCAATCAATCAATCAATCAACTGCCAAGCAACCAAAGAAAACTTTCAAGACAAACTTCAAAATTCAAAAACACTGAAGAACAATTCTGCACATGAAGAACTAATAAAGCATTGCGAGGGGCAAAATAAAATTCTAAATATCAAAGTTGTGTAGATACATTGAAGCTTGCTACACGTAAATTTAAAAATGACGAAGTTGGTAATTTCAAACAACTCATCTAGTGTCCAAACTTCTAGGACAAAGAATATGATGCCAATGATGCTTCTGCTGATGTGAAAAGTCTGCATCAACTATTGGGTTTCTAACATTTTACTGAAAAGGATGTTTTCCCTTTCACAGACATGGAATGAAGATAGAAATAATGATTAAATAAATGGAAGAGTGTTAACAATGTCACCAACTTCTTGGCAGACAGTGTCTCGAGGACATAACCAACATGGTATGATGTATTCATAGGAAAATTACGTTACAAATACACAATTACTTTTATTGCAGTATATAGAGATGCATATTCCAGAGTAAGTCAGAACCCATTCAAACGAACGAACAATCCATGGACAATGGCAACATCGGAAAACACAGGAAATTCACTCCACACCTCACCCATGCTCCGAGTTTGAATGTCTTCTAATATTATGAAGATTTATACAATTCAAAGTATTTCACTTATTTATAATGAAATTATTTTCATGCATGCTTACTTGACGAGAAAAAACTGACTGATGTAGTTGTATAAATGTACTTTCAGCCACCTTTAATAGCATTTTTGCAGACATGGAGATCTTTTGTCCAGGGATTCTAGTTGAAAACTTTAGTTTGTTATGCAGCAAACTTACCAATTTCCATACTGAATCTTGTGGTGGCCATAATTGTCCTTAATTTGGCTTATCAATAGAAAATTAAAAACAAAACAATTTTGTCAGAGAGTGTGGTTGACAGTAGACGATTAACTTGCAAGTGACAAGATAATTTTGAATGTTGTTGCGATAATAAATAGAGAAATAAAAACTTAAACCTAAATTAAAATCTCATCACGCCAAATAAGACCAGTACACCTCTGTTTGAACTTTGTTTTCTTGTAAAAGAAGAAAAAAAATATGAAATCTGTGTGACTTTTGTTTCCTTTTTTTCTCGTATGCATTAAACTTAAATCTTGATTCAAAGGGACCACTGTTTGGCATTGCATGGTCTGTTGAGCCCTTAAGTACCTTAATTGTAACCCGGTTACACTTAAGGTTAAGGACCATCCTTAAATGTAATCCCGGTTACATTTACGGTTGCAGGACCTCCCTTACTTGTATCCGATTACATTTAAGGGAGATAGTGTATATATGCCTGCAGTACCTATTGTAATTGTAATCCCTCGGAATTAGTTTACAATTTGCAGTGCATAAAAGATAAGAAAACGTGTTCTGCCATAGCGTGATTATGAGTCATATTTGTTTTAAGTAGCCATCGTTACCATGGAAACAAAAAAGGGCGGACAAAAAGTGCTCAGAATTGACTTAAAATATTATAGAAAAGAAATGAAAAAAATGTTCTAAAGCTTTCAATTCCCTTGAACGGAAAAGTAGATGGAATTGTATGAAAATGATAGAAATTCTGACTTTTAAACTATATTTTTAACCAGACTTAAGCGAGCGACCAAATTTTGGGTTTATCTTATGGGGATAAATCAAGTAGCTAAGAATCGCCTGAAAATGTAATGACAGGATGTTAAAGATTTGTTGACACTATTCTGAGGGTTAAATTTTTCCTAATGGCAACAATTGTAATGGAATCAATAAATGAGGGACGGAAGGATCTTTTTCGGGACTTCATGATTAGTTGTTTTATTCAACGGACTGATTCGGTATTAATCCGTCACAATGCCCACGATAAACAGAATAGGGATCTTCATTTTTTCGGGATCAGGATTAAGTCATTTATTTACTGGGAAAATCGGGATTTCCTCCTCTAATAGAACGGGAAGATAAAAAACAGTCAGGATGAACATTTACAGGAAGGTGACCAGGGTGGGCTGTCTTATGTTAGCTCGAATCACAAAATCACTGTCTGCATGCGACTCCCTCCGACTTACTCCTTCATTCATATCCCTTTACTGTTAATTACGAAAAACAACGGCTAAAGTAGAAGTTACTATGTTTAAATTCATAAAACTTGTAAAATTATACCGCGCCGCGAGAATTTTTTATGAATGAACCGAATCGTGAATTTCGTTTGAATGTCGATTAAAGTCCTCTGAGATTAAAAAAAAACTACATTGTATTTTTGATACATATTAATAAATACAATACACACACAAAACGATGTACAGGATAACGAAATGGACACTGTACCGCCACATGAATGGATTTAGTCCATGGACTGGAATTACCCCCCCCCCCCCCCCCCCCCCCACCCACCACTTCCGAACCCCACCCATTTTTTTAAGTCCATATACATCCCCTCTTCAAAATTAAACATGTTAACAAGAGCATAACCTGTACGCATTTGTGGAATTTGGCCAATTTTTAGACCCACCTACCAAAATTTTGGAAAATTTCGTTTTTCGTTCAAGTTTTTCTTTCCGTTGCTTCAAAATGTTAACCAAATGCTTTCCAGTTAAAAAAGCGGGGTATCAAACGATTGCTTATTGTATGAGCTTTACAAAGAACCCAAGTTTTAACAATTTCCATGCCTATAACGTTCCATAGCGCAATCAAACGTATCCCTACCGCAATGAAATATCGACGAAAAAACTGATATTTTCATTGAAATTGCGTAAGTTTGATGGTCTAGAGAACCCGAAGTGCATCTCGATTCCCGATTCTGAAAATTGTTTTTAGCTTTTCTATCTATTTTCTTCAATATTAAACATGTTAAGACGATGTTTACATATTTTAAATGACCAAAATTTTATTTTCAAATAGACCAAATACAAGGCCGCCGTGCGCGGTCCCGGCTGAAGAATAGGCCCGCAGCATCCTCTGAGCTTGGAGTATGAGCCATCCTAACAGAGGACCCCGAGGGAACCCCGGGATATAGAAATAGGACCCAGTATCTCCGGCTTGCGGGGTGTGACCCCTCCTAAACGGAGGCTGACCCCGAGGGTCCCGGGATATAGAAATAGGACCCATTCCGTGGTTGTGCGGGATTAATAAATACACAACCCATCTTTCGGATGGGATGTAAACTCAGGTCCACGTGTTGGAAGAAATGCCACGCTTCCTGCACGTTAAAGAACCCTTGTAGCAAGCTCTTTTTGGGGTGGTCCGTAGGTGATCGGCTACAAGGCTAAATTCCCCGCCCTTGACGATTTCACCCTACTTTTCCAGTGGCAGTCAGAATTTCCCGTCCCATGGCCATTTCCATACCCCAAAGTGATTATTTATCAACAAACTTGTTCTCGTCTTGATATAGCTGAAATATTGCTGAGTAGACGTTAAACAATATTCATTCAATCAATCAACCAAATACAAGGACCCTTGAATAATTTCGTTTTTTTAACAAGTTTTGTCTTTCGTTTGCCTAATATTATATTTAGTGAACAAATATCATTTAAAATAGGTTTCAAATGAAAGCTAATTATATTTGCTTTACAACCATTACAAATAATGGCTACTTTTATGTAATATAAACATCATACATCAATAAAACTTACCACTACCCCAACAAATTTACTCTAAAATTGTCATTTTTTTTGGGTCTATTTTCGCATAAAAATAATCAGAACACGCAAAATGTGTGTTGTATATGACAATGTTACATGAATAACATTATGATTTGGTTTTATAACAGCCATTTGTCGACTTAAACTCAATATTTTGCCCGAAATTGATGAAAAATGGGAATTTTTAACATTTTAGAATTGTCCAAAGTTCACTGTTAAATCGTTATATATGCCAAATCTGGAGGATATATCTGCATATATGCAAATTATTTGTACCAAGCAACATATTAGTCGTCTTAAAACATTGTTTAGATAAACAGTGAGTGTTTAATGTGACTCTAAATACAGAAAATCTTACCCCTACTCCAACAAATTTTCCCTAAAATTGCCAATTTTTTGTCAAAGTTTGCATGGAAATTACCAAAACACGTAAAATGTGCGTTGTATATGACAATGTTGCATAAAGAACTTCATAATTTGGTATTTAAACAGCCATTGGTGGACTAAAACTCAATATTTTCTCCCAAAATTCATAAAAAATGGGAATTTTCAACATTTCAGATTTGTCCATAGTTCACTGTTAGATCGCAATATATGCCTAATCTATAGAATATATCTGCAGATATGCAAATTAATTGTTCTAAGCAATACATTAATTGTCTTAAAACAGTGTTTAGAAAAACAAGGAGTGTAAAATGTGACTCTAAATACTGAAAATCTTACCCCTACCCCAACAAATTTTCCCTGAAATTATCATTTTTGGTCTATGTAGGGATAAAAATAACCAGAATACAAAAAACGTCTGCTGTATATGACAATGTTGCATGAATTACATCATGATTAGGTATTTTAACAGCTATTTGTGGACTTAAACTCAATATTTCTCCCAAAATTCATGAAAAATGGGAATTTTCAACATTTCAGATTTGTCCATAGTTCACTGTTAAATCGCAATATATATCCAATCTATAGAATATATCTGCAGATATGCCAATTAATTGTTCTAAGCGATACATTAGTTGTCTTAAAACACTGTTTAGAAATGCAAGGAGTGTTTAATGTGACTCTAAACACCAAAAATTTTACTCCTACCCAAACAAATTCTCCTCAAAATTGTCGATTTTTTGTCTATATAGGGATAAAAATAACTACCACACGCAAAATCTGCCACGCATATAGCAGGGTTGCATGAATTCTATCATGATTTGGTATTTTAAATCAAACTTTTCAGCTTAAACTCAATATTTTTGTCGAAAATTGATCAAAAATTGGGATTTTTAGCATTTCAGATTTGACCAAAATTCACTTTTAAATCGTTATATGTGGCAAATTCTTAGGATTTATCTGAAGATATGCCAATTTATTGTTTTAACCGGTAGAAAAGTTATCTTAAAACACTTATTACAAAAACAAGGAGTGTTCACTGTGACTCTAAATACCGAAAAACCTTACCCCTACATCAACAAAATTAAACTAAAAAGTCCCCAAAATATGTCTTTCTGTCTTTCTTTACATATATATGAACATAGCATGCATATGTTTTACTTTCTTGGCAAAAGATGCATTTGATATATCGTTATATGTAATTTTAACACCAAATATGGGTAAACTTGAATATTTTGGGCGATTTTCGTGAAAAATGGGGATTTCCAGCATTTCAGAATTTTACGAAATCCAATTTTAATTGTTGATTAACTGCCCATTAACCACTAGCATTATCTTATTTGTGTAATAAGTCAGTCATTGTGTATTTTGGTGTTTGAAAATTATATGTCATTGGACCTTTATACAATGTTTAAGCTTTTTAAAATGGAATAAATTGTGTTGAATATGTGTGGTAAGGGGTAATATGTTTGTAATTTATGAGACTGTAGTTAGTCTAAAATGTTTAAACGCATACTTTGTAATTGCAAACATACAATGAAAGGATAGATATTAAATCAACATTTTCAAGTTACATGTCAATTTCATGAAGTATTTGCATATCAAAGTCAAAACAGCAGAAATTCTGAAAAACGGAAAATTCCCATTTGCATAGAATTTCGGGCAGGAGAGTGGAAAAGAGACCTTTTAAAAAGTTTAAATCTACTTGAATGATCTTCTGCATGACAGCTTAAGTGAAATAAACACTAGAATTCCCATTAAACATTATCTTGTTATCATTTAGAGCCTGAATATTTCATATTTTCCCCTAATTTTGAGGGGGAGGGGTGCTAATTTTGACATTTCTGAACCTACATTATGTCTGAAACTAAAAATTGTGCGCACAATTTCTTGCTAAGATATCATAAATCATTATTAAATCCGCTATTATTAAATATATATTCAGATTTTACGACCCTAAAGTCAGAAAGTCGAAATTGTGAAAAATTCTAAAATTCCGAAAATTTTCATTTTTCTAAAATTTTATACCGAAAATCAAAATTTTGTGGACTTTAATGGTTTTATTTTTCAACATTGTATCACACCTGATAAGTTAGACATAAAAACTAGATCATATGACGAGGGTTGTTTATCTGAAAAGGAATTAACAGCCTAAAATTGTCATTTTCGCAATTTTTTGCAGGGGGTACATTTTTTGCATCCCCAGATCATAAAAATGGCGTAAAGTGCCCAAACTTGTGTTCATTGTAAAGAATATTAATTTAGCTTTAATTTGGTACCAAATTCTATCGTTCAAAAGTTATGGAGCTTAAAAGATGAAACTTAGGTTAAAACGAATATACAAGAATTGCTGATGGTGTACTATAAAAGTGGCCCTATACTGTCTATGCGTGCAGGTTATGTTCGTGTTAACATGTTTTATTTTGAAGAGGGGACATAGAAGAACTGAAAAAAATCGGTCTGGTTCGGAAGTGGGGGTGCACGGAAAGTGTTTTCCAGCCCACGGACTAATTAGTTTTGGTGCCTTTATATGAAAAACGTGTAAGCCGTTTTCAAGATAGTCTGGATCATTCATACTCTTTTCAAAGAAGTCTCAAAGTTAAAAGAACCTGCTTGAGACAGACTTTTTTCAAGATGGCTTTCACACAGATGCTAGAAGGTAGAGACTGTCTTAAAATTGATTAAAAAAAGTTTGTGTGTACATAAAATAATTTTTGAAAAGGGCTGTTGTAAAGTGAATTTTACAAAGAAGAATTTGAGCCTACAAGAATTTGCTTGATACAGAAGGCAACATCAGTTGATATTGACTAAAATGTTTTTTCTTTTTTTTTCAAAATGGGATAGTGATGCTGGAGATAACGACATTGATGTCCTCGCAGTACTTAAAAGGTTCAAAAGAGGATACAGTTCAGAACATCAAAGAAAGAACCTCAATTTATACTCTTAAAGTTCTTCTCTAGTCTACCAAAATAACATAAATTAGTATGTTGATTGTTTAATACTCAGTTTACTGTAGAATTTAAATGCTCTTCCACTGTAATAAATGAAATAAGGAATTTGTTTACTAAACTACAAACCCTAATTTTTTCTCAAGAAATAGCGAAGACATTAAGCTTAGCTATTTCTGTTTGAGATTAGGGCTGTTTTCTTTATAGATACATCAACCCCCAGGAATATCAGCGCAAATCAATACCGTGGATGGTATGTTAAATAGCAGTGCATAGTAAACTTTCTTACTGAACATTGAAAGCGCTTCTCTGGATAGTTTGTCCTAAAATATCTAGTGGTCCCGGGGGTCGATGTATGATTAAATGGAATAGCCCTTAAGTGTTTTTGATAATTTTATGCTATCTTCTTTTTGTTTAAATGTATCGTTTTTCGAAGGAAACAGGTAAATCAACCTGCTCAAATGTACTTTGTTGAATTTTTTCCTCATTCAAATGAAGAAAATAATTTAACGAAGTACATTTCAGCAGGTTGGTAGGACGTTGCAGCAGAGTTCAACGAAAAAAGAAATTTAGAACAAATTTAATAGCCGCCGTGCGCGGTCCCGGCTGAAGAATAGGCCCGCAGCATCCTCTGAGCTTGGAGTATGAGCCATCCTAACAGAGGACCCCGAGGGAACCCTCTGAGCTTGGAGTATGAGCCATCCTAACAGAGGACCCCGAGGGAACCCCGGGATATAGAAATAGGACCCAGTATCTCCGGCTTGCGGGGTGTGACCCCTCCTAAACGGAGGCTGACCCCGAGGGTCCCGGGATATAGAAATAGGACCCATTCCGTGGTTGTGCGGGATTAACAAATACACAACCCATCTTTCGGATGGGATGTAAACTCAGGTCCACGTGTTGGAAGAAATGCCACGCTTCCTGCACGTTAAAGAACCCGTGTAGCAAGCTCTTTTTGGGGTGGTCCGTAGGTGATCGGCTACAAGGCTAAATTCCCCGCCCTTGACGAATTCACCCTACTTTTCCAGTGGCAGTCAGAATTTCCCGTCCCATGGCCATTTCCATACCCCAAAGTGAATATTTATCAACAAACTTGTTCTCGTCTTGATATAGCTGAAATATTGCTGAGTAGACGTTAAACAATATTCAATCAATCAATCAAATTTAATAGGGTTAAGAACATGGATTTATTTTTTATCCATTTTCAGATAAAACACACTAATCTGAGCAGCAAAACCTTAATGCACCCAGAACCATTGTCCTACAGAATGAAGACCGAACTGTGAATCAGTGTTATTTAGTTGGAGATAGACTAGAAATGAAAACTGGGAAAGACCAAAGACAAATGTTACAAATATTGCTAATGGTGAACTACGTGATTGATTTAAATTATCCCAAATGTTGCCAACTGTTGGGATTTCTTCAGTTTGCTTTGTTTCAGGACAGTGCCCCTTTTTCAAGTGTGCGAATTATCTTAAATTTGAAAAGGAGTAAAATCAGCTAAAAGATAACTGTAACTGAGTCGACTTTGATGATTGTGAAGAAAAGGAAGGTCAGTTTAAATTTGCAAGAATGTTTCTTTTGTTTTGAAAATCTGAGCAATATAGTGTACAACAAGAAAAATTCTATTCACCATGGAACTAAATGAAAATTGCTTTCCTACAGCCCTTCATTGTTCTGAACATAAATTCAGATGTTTATGTCGCATGGTTATCTCACTATGAACAGAAAAAAGTACTGTCCATACCAGGAACAGTGATTTTTTCACTGTCATTCACTGTTCTCTGCTGTGGTAGTACTGTGAATATCTATTAAGTATTGTCAAGAACAGTGCCAATCGGGGACAGTTATTAACAGTAAAACCCAAGTACTGTGATTAATTGTCCAGTACTGCAACAGGAACAAACAGCGCACGACAGTCCTTACGACTACTGTCACGCACTGTCCCGGATTGTTACAGTACATGTCAGTTATTGACAGTACTTGGTGTTACTGTCACGCACTGTCCTTGATTGTAACAGTGCATGACAGTAAGCCACAGTATTTGAAATAACTGTGTTGCACTGCGGCGGATTGTGATAGTGCATCTCAGTTAATAACAGTGATTTTTTACCGTATATGTACAAGTTGATTCCTTTTATCTATAATTTTCTAAAATTTTGAAAATCAATTTATTTTTATAGATAAATTGTAATAGTGTTCATGGATATTTTTTTTTATTTTATTTTAATGTATTTTAAAAATAAACTATTTTTTATCTTTAGATTAATTCAGTTTTGCAAAATGTTTGATTGTTGTTTTTTTTTATTTCCAGCCGAATATTGCAGATAGAAAGAACGGCAACATAGCGATTTCAAACGAAACTTCATGACATTTGAAATGTCCGGTGATGGTCTCAGAAATATCTGCATTCGTACGTTATTTACTTATTTAAAAGGAAAGTTTCGCGTTTATTTCATTAAACTTGTCAGCACCATAAAGACATGTATATCCGATATTTAACTGCTTTTAGGGGACGACCATTTGAATTTTAGGGTGTGTGGTTTTGGCGATTTCGCCTACAAAAAAATATTCGTTTTCATGACAATTTCGAAAAATATTTATTCACATCAAAATAATTTATTTGCATTTGCATAAAAAAATTATTCTTTAGTTCATCAAATTAAAATTAAATTTCACTTTTTCTTAGAAGTAGGTTTGGAATATCTAGTTTAATTGGCACCAAGATTAAATTATTCATTTATAAAGTTCCCCCCTCCCCCTGAATATGAATATCAAATCGTCAAAACCTAACCAGCCAAGATAAGTTTAGTATTTCACGAATTATTTCTTAATTTTGCTGATTACAGGTCAAAAACTTTACGGTCATTTTCCCAAAGAATAGTTAAGTTGGCTCGAAATGTCGTACATGGATACAGATCTGACTGAGTGTTTATAATCTGCAAAGGGATATGAAATTTTTTTTTATTTAGACGTCGATAAGAGTGTCTTATTTTGCTGGTTCTATCGTGAATGTATACGATTGTTGTCTGGTGTACATTTACTCCATATTTCCTTACGTGTACACCACAAAAATACATAAAAAAAAACCAATTCGCGATGTCAATTATAAATTTTTACGCTAATTTCTTAATTTACATAGAAGTATGATCATTAAGGCGTGAATTTGTTCCTATGTTGGGTCATTTTCAGAATATCGAGTAAGGTAGTCTCCAGTAAATTGTACTTCTTGAATATATAATTAATATATGCTACACTTGTATGTTTTCTAGATTAACAGCAGCCGAACATTGCCGTAAATAGCTTTTTGTGTCCATTTTAGCTATTTTACAGTGTTTGAGGGGATAGTACTACACAAAATACACCAAGAACCAAACATTTTTTTTGGTTACGAATGAATAAACATTGGCCTTCCAACCAGCAGTTAGTTTGTTTCGGTTCTGGATGTCCTATACAACGAATTTCAACAAAAACCTAAAACAAACTGTCAAAATTGTATATAAGTGGCAAGTTCAGTGGCTGAATCTGTTATCTAAATGTATGAAAAAGCATTCGATGTGATTTTATTATGACAGTGTATGTAACAGATGACCTGTTACCTCAGTTTTCGAGAAGATTTTATGCATTTGGAAAATTAGTAAGCTGAATGAAATAAATTCCAGGGTAAATGGCCATACTTCTTTCTTTGTAAATGTAGTCAATTTCGTGTCGAATAGTGTAGGAAAATATCTCAAATATAGACCTCATTTTGCGTAGAAATAATAATGCAAAATATTTTAGTTGGACATCATATACTCATTTTCCTCAAACAATGTTAAATAACAACACTGAGAACCTCTTATGCACCATTAAAATAGCATTGAATTATCTGTTGTGCACAAAATTCAAAAATATTGAGCCTTTGTAAAGAAGCATTATTTATACAACTAATAAACCAAAGATACTATGTATCAATCCATTAAATGCAGAAAAAAATAACAAACCAATGGAAAAAAATATTGTCTTCACAGAGCAGGCAACAATGTTCGTAAATTTTACTAGGGTACTTATCGGAGTGTGTACTCAAGTTTATAGGTAGCGATTAATTTATCACTTTGAATATATTTTATATGTTCATTTAGTGTGTATCATACCTATCTTAAATTTTATGTGTCAGAAATAAACAATAAATATGTATGTAAAAATGCTCTCCTTCAGTATCTTGATGTTAAATAAATAGCTGTCCTTTGTATATCTTATGTGGTTTACGGAGATACACGACAGGGAAAATATGAAAGAACTCCAGAGAAATTTGTTAAAAAGAAATTAACAATGTAGGCTATACATTTTGCTCGTATGTCCTTGGCTCTGATATGTCTGATATATCTCATCAAGACTGTTGCCAGTACAGCTCCATGCAAATCATGACTTGGTGGACACTAAAGCCATTTTTAAAATATCTAAAAAAAAAAGGTCATGCTATCTGATTTTTAAGGGGTGCTTTGATTGGAACTGAGTATGAAATTTAGTTGCCTTGATTTTATTCAAATCTTCAGTTCAGTGCACAAACATTCTGTGCATATTTTGCTTTCACTAGGCTAGCACCCTTTGTAAGTGTAAGCCAAAATAGTATCCTATGAAATATGATCCTAATGGAACAAATGTTATTGGTATGTCTATGAGATTTATTCCGTCTGGAGTTTATTTTATCAGACTAGCATTAGATACTCTCCAGCTGGAGATTATTTCTCTGGGCGAACTATGAAATTTGTTCCTTTGGAACTTATTTTACGTTGGATAATATAATCGTTACATAAGTTTGTTAAAATAAACCAGTTAACGTTTTCTTGGAAACAAACACACAAATTTGAGACTTTATTTAGCCAAGGACCATTTAAATACATGTAAATCGATGTCTCCTATTTAGTACAGATAATCAAATATACTTGTTTTATGATCTTGTCAGTTTGACACAGCTGTTATTATGATTGCATTAATAAACAATTTTCAACTGTACACGTGTGTAGTACTTTCAGTAAATGACCATATTTATAGATGTGTTGGTGTACAAACCCATGTGCTGTGTTGTCAATAACTATGCATATGACATAACTTGCATTTTGAAGTCTAAAGTAAAGATGTATAAGTGCTCTGTTAATATGAAAAAAAAAAATACAAAGAACATATTGTTTACTCTATAATACTACAGATATCAGTACCAGTTACCGTTCACCTTGATTGAAGCAGTTCCATTTTATAGTAGAGTCGGTAATTCTATTTGTGTTATCGTCGCCAGTGTACAACACATCGTGTGTGGTTTCCGCATCGTCACCAGTGTGCAATAAAATGTGGTGTGCATCTTCAGTCACAACATGGCATTACCATAGCAAATTGCCTGCTACATGAATTATGTAGGCACGGGAAATTTCACGCACAATTTTGGGATGATATTTCGGGTAAACATGTTCATTTTAGCGATTTCTAGAGATTTCATGTCTAATTCCCTGTTGACTGACAATTTCAGGTACCAAATTTTGTTCTAAAATAATTGACCATAGAAATTCAGACAAAACAGAAATAAAACTCGTTTGTGTCTGCCTCATGCAAAGTTTTGTCCTTAGCTGATTTTGGCTTTACATTTAGATCATATTGGTTATTTGTTCTCTAGTAGTCTTTGAGCTTATGGTCTTACAAACGTTTAATCTTATCTGCATTGAAGAGAAATAAGTTGTCGAAATGCGCATATGCAGAATTTAAATTTACTGTAACCTCGGTATTTTGTTATTTGTTACCACTGGGTCGATGCCACTGCTGGTGGACTGTAAGTCCCCGAGGGTATTTATCAGCCCAGTAGTCAGTACTTCGGTGCTGACCCCAAAGCCGATTCTATTTGGAACCTATTGGAACACTATTTGTTCACTGCTTAAACTTATACGAAATGTATATGTATATTAAGTTTCACATATTGAGATAACAAAGTCGGATTGCCATGACGACATGCGATGTTTCATTTAAGTAAAAGTATAAAACAGGTTAACAGTGCATTCGTGTTAAAAGAACCTACAGTTTGAGATAGTCGAAATATATCCTAAACATTGTTTACATTATTTGGTCAAACACTTTGAATAAAGCTCTAATAAAGCCGACACCTCACAAACTGCGTTATATTTTGACAATACTTATAAAAGGTGGCTATCATTGACCTTAATGAGTAAGGTTTTCAATGGCATGTCGGAGAGGTGGACAGGGGGTGTCATCTCTTTCTCCTGCCCTCAATTCCTTTGTCCCACCCCTCTCTCCTTTCTCCAGGCCCCTTTCTACTGATCTTCCTTTCATTATCTTCCCCTCTCTTGTGCCTTTTCTCAAGCTCATTTTTACGTTCTTACATCCTCTCTCTCCTTTCTCCAGGTCTCCATTTATTCCTGTCCGCCGCCTCTTGTCGCAGTTTTATTTTCTTTGAAAACTAAGGTGAATTCAATCTTTCATTGTTGAATTAACTTAATTTTTTTTTCATACTGAGAGATAATTAAACAATATATTCCACACCTTTAAACTAATCATTCTTTATCCTAATATATAATTAAACTATAAATCCAATATCCCTAATTAGTTAAAGGGGAGAAGACCTCTGTCAGTTTAACATTGGACCCCATGGGAAACACTAAGTTCCCCGCTGGCTGCCATGTTTGATATCGCGCTGACCTGAAAAACACCTTTTCGCAAGGGACCACTCAATGACTATTGCGGCCAAGTTTTGTTCCAATTGGCTCAGTAAATTCAGAGGAGAAGATCTTTGAATGTGTTTTCCCCATAGGGTCCAATGTTAAAACTATGTTCCGCACTGGCGGCCATGTTGGATATAGTGCGATCCTGAAAAACACCTTTTTTGCAAGGGACCACCTAAGGACTATTGTGGCCAAGTATGGTTCCAATTGGCTCAGTAGTTTCAGAGAAGATCTTTGAAAGTGTTTTCCCATAGGGTCCAATGTTAAAACTATGTTTCCCCCTGGCGGCCATCTTGAATATCGCGCTGACCTGAAAAACATTTTTTGCAAAGGACCACCTAAGGACTATTGTGGCCAAGTTTGGTCCCAATTGGCCCAGTAATTTCAGACGAGAAGATCTTTGAATGTGTTTTCCTATATCCCCCGCTGGCAGCCATGTTGAATGTAGCGCAATCCTGAAAAACACCTTTTTGTAAGGAACCACCCAAAGACTATTGTGGCCAGGTTTGGTATCAATTGGCTCAGTAGTTTCAGAGAAGAAGATCTTTGAAAATGTTTTCCCATAGGATCCAATGTTAAAACTATGTTTCCCGCCGTGCGCGGTCCCGGCTTATGAATAGGCCCGCAGCATCCTCTGAGCTTGGAGTATGAGTCTTCCTAACAGAGGACCCGAGGGAACCCCGGGATATAGAAATAGGACCTAGTATCTCCGGCTTGCGGGGTGTGACCCCTCCTAAACCGGGGCTGGCCCCGAGGGTCCCGGGATATAGAAATAGGACCCATTCCGTGGTTGTGCGGGATTAATATATACACAACCCATCTTTCGGATGGGATGTAAACTCAGGTACACGTGTTGGAAGAAATGCCACGCTTCCTGCACGTTAAAAAACCCTTGTAGGAAGCTTTTTTGAGTGGTCCGTAGGTGATCGGCTACAAGGCTAAATTCTCCGCCCTTTTCGATTTCACCCTACTTTTCCAGTGGCAGTAAGAATTTCCCGTCTCATGACCCTTTCCATACCCTTAAGTGATTATTTATTAACAAACTTGTTCTCGTCTTGATATGGCTGAGTAGACGTTAAACAATATTCAATCAATCAATCAATAAAACTATGTTTCCCGCTGGCGGCCATCTTGAATATAGCACTGACCTGAAAAACAGCTTTCTTGCAAAGGACCACCTAACGACTATTGTGGCCATGTTTGGTTCCAATTGGCCCAGTAGTTTCAGAAAAGAAGATCTTTGAATGTGTTTTCCCATAGGGGTCAATGTTAAAACTGTGTCCCCCTCTGACGGCCATGTTAATTGTAGCGCAATCCTGAAAAACACCTTTTTTGTAAGGGACAACCCAAAGACTATTGTGGCCAAGTTTGGTACCAATTGGCTCAGTAGTTTCAGAGAAGATCTTTGAAAATGTTTTCCCATAGGGTCCAATGTTAAAACTATGTTCCCCGCTGGCAGCCATCTTGGAAATTGCGCGGACCTAAAAATACACCCTTTTTGTAAGGAACCACCAAAGGACTATTGTAACAGAGTTTGGTTCCAATTGGCTCAGTAGTTTCAGAGAAGATCTTTGAAAATGTTTTCCTATAGGCTCCAATGTTAAAACTATGTTTCCCGCTGGCGGCCGTCTTGAAATTCGCGCAGACCTTAAAACATTTTTGTAAGGTATTGTGGCCAAGTTTGGTACCAATTGGCTCAGTAGTTTCAGAGAAGATCTTTGAAAATGTTTACTCATAGGGTCTTACGTCAAAACTAAGTCCCCCGCTGGCGGCCATCTTGGAAATCACGCGGACCTAAAAAACACCTTTTTTGTAAGGGACCACCCAAGAACTATTGTGGCCAAGTTTGGTTCCAATTGGCTCAGTAGTATCAGAGAAGAAGATCTTTGAAAGTGTTTTCCCATAGGGCCCAATGTTAAAACTATGTTTCCCGCTGGCGGCCATCTTGGAAATCGGGCGGACCTAAAAAAAACATCTTTTTTGTGAGGGACCACCCAGGGACTATTGTGGCCAAGTTTGGTTCCAATTGGTCCAGTAGTTCCAGAGAAAAGGAATTTGAAACGTTTTTTTCCATAGGGTCCAATGTTAGATTTTGGTCCCAGCTTGCGGCCATCTTGGATGACGTACAGACCTGAACGACACAATTTTTAAAGGGGACCACCCAAGGACTATTGTGGCCAAGTTTGGTTTCAATTGGACCAGTGGTTTCAGAGGAGAAGATCTTTGAATGAAAAGTTTACGGACGGACGGACGGACAGACGACGGACGCAACAAATAACAATAAATATATGGTCTTTGGCGTAGTTTTAAAAGAAATTCGAAAATGCCGAAATTGCAGAAATACACAAGAAGATGAACAAGAGGATCTCAAGAGCGTGTATCGCTCACCTGGACAATGGCTGACATAGATAAAAGGCATTTCCAATAGGAAAAACGAAACATAAAATTTAGCAGAATACTTTTTTCCTCTAAAATTACAGTATTCTTGTTTGGTTTCCATTGCAACCGAAAGATCCACTATCCATTACAACCCATAACAGAACACCATTCAAAAAAAATTTTGGCAGGGGTTCCCCTTATAATTAAAGTAATACATAGTGCTGAAATTAAAACATACAGACCACTTTAAAAGGGCCAATGTAAAATCTATGTTCCAGATGTACGGACCTACCAGATACATTTTTTGGATGGGACCACCTAAGGACCATTGTGGCTAAGTTATGTTCTAATTGGACTTAGTAGTTTCTGAGAAAAAAATCTTTGAATGTATATTCCATAGGGTCTAATGTTAAAACTATGTTCCCGCTGGCGGTCATCTTGGATGAGGTACAGACCTGCCAGACACATTTTTTAGAAGGGACCATCTAAGGGCCATTGTTACTAAGTTTGGTTTTAATTGGACTGATAGTTTCTGAGAAGAAGATCTTTGAATGTTTTTTTCATAGGGTCCAATGTTAAAACTATGTTCCCCGCTTGCGGCCATCTTGGATTAGGTACTGACCTGTCGGATACCCTTTTTTGAAGGGACCATCTAAGGATCATTGCGACTAAGTTTGGTTATAATTGGACTGGTAGTTTCTGAGAAGATCTTTGAATGAGGTACGGACCTGTCGGATACTTTTTTTAAAGGGGACCACCCAAGGACTATTGTGACCAAATTTGGTTTCAATTGGCCCAGTGGTTTCAGAGAAGATCTTTGAATGAAAAGTTTACGCCGGACGGACGGACGACGGACGCCAAATGATGGCAAAAGCTCACCCTGGCATAGCCAGGCGAGCTAAAAAGTATGAAACGTTAGATATTGTGGAGAAAAAATGTGTACACCCGATAAGTATGACTACTCTTTTGTGAAGAAAGTGGACATGGCTGGCATTTCTACCAGCCATAATCAAAATATTGAAGAGGAGTTAGCAGAAAGGCAGAGGAATAGACTCGGTGAGTGCAATATCAAGAAACGGTAGGAATAAGATTTTTGTTCTACTTAAACATGTTAAGCTCTGCTAAAATCTCGCCAACAATTGAGTATCTCCCTCACGCAAAACTTTGTCTTTAGCCGATTGTGGCTTTACTATTGGATAATATCGGTTATTCTTTTCTCTAGCAGTTTTTAAACATCTTTGAGTTTACGTTTACATTTTTATCTGCACTGAAGAGATTTGTCGAAATGTGCATATGCAGAACCGAAATTCATAGTAACTTCGGTATTTACTTATTTCCTGAANATTCAAAAAAAAAAAAAAAAAAAAAAAAAAAAAAATCACATATACTATGGAAGGCTACATTTTATTTGTCAAAAATTCTAAATATTGAAACTATTAAATATTAACGTGTCATTTGTTCAAGCTGTGGTTACAGATTATGAAAATGATCCGCATTCATTTAGACGGTAAATACTAGTATTTGGAGATATTTTTAATTACCAAAATGTCATAATGCAATTTTCAAAAAAGTAGACTATTTGGTAGAAACATCTTTTACGCAATGTGAGATAACCTTTTCTCGCCTAAGAAATCGAGATTTCTTTGGATGTGTGGCTGTCTCACTTCAATCGTTAGCAAACACGAAAATTTCAAGATGTCTGCCATCACTTCGAATTATCATGCTTCGAATTATCATGCGATTTATTGCCCTTTCCCTTGGGATAGATACTATATGTCTCGTCCTACTGATGAAGTAGGAATTTCAAATGAAAAAAAAAAACATATTCTTTGGGAAACAAACGTATAAACATACATTGTATTACTAAATCTAAAACTACTACGGTTGGTTTCATTTTCACCGTACGTGACCAATGCAGTCAGTGGTGCCTTATGCCATTACTTTGCGTCTGACTGTCAGCTATTTATAAGCTCAAATTTTAACCAACCCCTCTGATTGTGCACTTATTCGGACAAGTTTGAAAAATAATCACAGAAAAGATGTACTTGTTTTACATTTTTGTTGTTGATCTTTCAGATGCATGACACAAAGGTCTCCAAGTCTAGTCCTTCTTCCACATAATGCACTTAAACCGTCATCCGACTAACTCGCTTCTGGGACAAACTCCACTAGACGTTACATCGTAAATGCGTTATTTTGCTTAATTTCAGTTTAGGTTATGATTATAAAGTGTGAAATTATTTAAGGATAAAATATTTGGTTAAAAAAAATCCTTGCTTTATTTGAACTGTGAAAAAAAAATCCAATAGGTTTTCATTCATAGTACTACATAGGCAAATGTTACCTGGTAACACCGTTCAAGGCATATTCTCGTAGGTCACATGACAATGTCAGACATTGTACAGGTACCAAACTGAAAAAAAAAACACATTTTGTCTGTATTGTAACTTCAAATTGCATTTTTTGTATTTTTTTAGCTCACTTATGAGTATAAATAGATTTTTTTTATTAATACTTTAGAGCAATTGTGTACTGTGATATGGCTTCATATTGCACACATTTTAATTAGGTGAAAACACTTTACTTTATTTGGATGCCCATATGTTAATGTGAATAACCTTTTCTCTAATTCTTGTTCAAAATAAATACTTCCCAAGTGGTGTTAGATGAACGTAATAATCAACATGTTTAGAATTGATCTCACTTGCTGATTGGTCAATGACGTATTGCCGGAACTACTTTTTTCTATTTTCGTAATTCTTTGGAATTTTCTATGCTAATTTTAGCAACGTGTAAAGAAACTGTGATCGCGTCGTCTGCTTGATTGGAATAAAAAAATGTCCGATATACTTGAAGAGCCGGTTGTGGGACAAAAAGTACACCTTGCCGGAGGTAGTCGTGGTGTTGTTAAGTCCAAAGTCATTAACTTTGAAGTACCACTTTGGGAAATTACGTTGGAAAACGGCAAAACTGTCACCGAGGCCCGTTACAGATTCGATTTGGTGCCAAGCTTTAACTCAGCACAATCTTTCAATATTTCTCATTCTCCACAACTTCTTCCTAACGATGATAATGAACTTGCAATTCTGTATGACTGTGTTATGTCACAAAGTAGTGAGAATGAAGTTGTCCGTCTTCCACATGCCTCCCCCCAAGTGAAGTAATTAAGGAAATCAATAAAATCAATTCAGAGAAAAAATCAAACAAAAGGCAGTTTCTTCCACTCAATGAAGAAAATATTGATTCTTTTGTGATTGATTGATTAGTTAGAGTTTAACGTCCAATGAGCAATATTTCAGCTATATCAGGACGAGAACAAGTTAATCAATTCAAAACAAATTGTAAGTAAAAGAAGAAAGAAATAAAGGTGGAAGGGACAACCGGGGCAACGACTTTTGATTGCCACTGGAAAAGGGAAGAAATGGGTAGGGGCAGGAAATTTAGCCTTCTATACGACACCCAGTGCGTCTGCTCTCTTTAGAGAAATATAGAAGGGGTCTTTATACTGCATGGAGCGTGGCGTTTCTCCACACAGTTTGGCTACAATGGTTCGCGGTCAGGCTTTCCGTATTATGACCTGACTACCCCGCAAAGACAGGGCATTCCCCTATCCACCACCTGGGGACGCGCCCGGCAGCTCTGTAGCCAAAGCCCCTGAAAACCTATTCAGGTGCCGGGGATTCTTTTGTGATAGAGCAGGAAAATAAAGCTACTACAAGAAGAAAACACTCTCTGATATGGAAACATTGGTTCAATTTTTTGAGACAAAACAAGAACTTAGAAATATTTATGAAATACCACCAAATAAGCTGTGCAACTTATTGTCCCAATTTTTTATAAGTGTCAGAAAATCTGATGGCGAGGATGATGAGCCCTACTCCCTACGGGGCATGATGAGCAGCTTCTACAGAGTTTTAAGACGTCATAATTATGGCCTCCAAATTGCCAGAGACAGTGAATTTGGGAAAGTAAGGGATGTGTTGTCAGCAAAACAGGCTCAGCTTAAAAAGGATGGTCGGGGCAATACACCCTTTCAATCTGAACCTTTATCTGACACTGACATTGAAAAAATGTATGAAAATGGCCAACTTGGATTGAACAACCCAACCTCACTCTTGCATACAATTTGGTGTTTCAATACTATATTTTATGGCATGAGAGGTGTTAAAGAACATTATGATATGAAGTGGGGGACATCAAATTGTGTACAGATGTTAATAATACAAGATATCTGGAAATGAACGAGCGAACAACTAAAACCAGAGCAGGCAGGAATCCAAGGGACAAATGTTCAATCCCACAAAGAGCATTTGAAAATAGGGAAGACCCACAAAGGTGCCCAGTGGAAGCACACCTACTTTATAAATCAAAACGACCAATCAATTTTTCCAAACCCGAGGACCCCTTTTACATACAAGAGAATACCAACCTACAAAAGTCAAAAAAATGGTTCAGATCCCAACGCATTGGCATCAACAAATTTGGATCATTTATGAGAATGATGGCTGTAGCAGCAGGTATCATTAACATGAATATTTTCTATTCAGGCTGATAGGTTAAAATACATATGTATAGAATTCGCGTTAAAATACATATGTATAGAATTCACATCGCTATTGAGTGAAATACAACATTTCTCCACTCGAGATATTTAAATTTTCAAAGTTTAAAACGCGAGGCTTGCCGAGCGTTTTAAACTTTTGAAATTTAACTATCGAGAGTGGAGAAATGTTATGTTTCACTAGTTATAAAGTAGTCGATGTGAAATATAATAGTTTCTACAACAAGAACTAAGTTGATTGATGAAATTTCTCACATCGGGTTAATTTTTTTTTAAATGTTTGAAAACGAGTCACCTGCCAAACTGACTTGTACTACCCAACACCAACCTACAAACCAAATATTATCAACCTACCACTTCTATTTATTGAGAAACTGACTTAAGCAGAGAAACTAAACGTGGCCACTAGACTGTGAAATTGAGGTCAAGGACAAAAGTCACCTGCCAGACTATCATGTACTACCCAAGACCAACCTACACACCAAACATGCCAAATATTATCAACCTACCACTTTTAGTTATTGAGAAATAGACATGATAGACTTAAGCAGATAAACTTAACCAAGCCACTAGACCGTGAAATTGAGGTCAAGGACAAAAGTCATCTGCCAGACTGACATATACAACCCAAGACCAACCCACATACTAAGTATTATCAACCTATCACTTTTAGTTATTGAGAAATGGACTTAAGCAGAGAAAATTTACATGGCCACTAAACCGTGAAATTGAGATCAAGGACAAAAGTCACCTGCCAGACTGACATGTACTACCCAAGACCAACCTTCATACCAAATATTATCAATATACCACTTCTAGTTATTGAGAAATGGACTTAAGCAGAGAAACTTAACATGGTCACTGGACCGAGCAATTGAGGTCAAGGTCACATGACTTTATGTCTGTCAGGTAGCACTCAATTGGTACTACCACTGGATCAAATATTGTGTTCTTACAACAAAGGATTTCAAAATATCCTGTATTTAGTAAAAGTCAACGATGTTGCCGTTGTCATACTTTGCACGCCTATGTCTCGCTTTCCGTGACTTTCTTTGCGGGCGAAACAATAAGAGGAAAACACAGAGGATTGTGATCCAAACAGATTTAGATAGAAATTTCATATGAGTTGATCTCTCACTAGACATGCTAGAGATGAAAAACTATATTAATGATAAATAGTTTCTCATCTCTAGTGAGAGATATAGAGTCTCTAACATTGTTTCCAGTTTATTACATGTATGTATATTTCTCACATCGAGATAGTTAAATTTTCACATTTTAAAGTTCGAGGTTTACCCGAGAACTTTAAAATGTGAAAATTTAACTATCGAGATGTGAGAAATTATCATAATCATGCATGGCAATAAACTGGAAAGCTATGTTAGAGATTGTTTCTCTAATTACTACTCAATTTATTTGAAGTAAAGCGATCTCTGTAGTCTCCAGTCTCAAGTATGCCTCCATTTTGTTGCTATCATCGTTGCTATGTGTATCATTGCTCCATTCATTGAAAGGGGTGTTGAATATCATAGTTTTGATAAAAATGTCATATTATCAATAAATTGATTTATCTTAGTAATAAAAATGCAAAAACCGTTTCACTAGACAATGATGCAGATGTTAATTTCATCAAGATCCGGTTGCATTATTTCTCTAAAACTGACACGAGACATTTACACGATTGACCAATTGCCATATGAGATCAAATAATACCCATGTTGATTATCATTTCGATAACCCACATTAGTCAGGAGGTGTTTAAATTTGCTAGAAATAAGAGAAACATAGATATCACTACATGATCCTGTTCATTACTATAAAACCACCAGAGATCATTCAAATGCGAGACTTGCTGAATATTTTAAAATTTAACTATTGAGAGTGGATAAATAGCATGTGGATTTATTCTATATGTGTTGAATATGAAAATTTATCTAACCTGTGAGAACCTGTTTAAACTTCACATATCATCATTAGAGAAATGGTGTAACAATGTTAGATATTGTTTCTATAATTCTTCCTCTTTGATATTTTTCAAGTTATGTGATCGCTTAGTTGTTTTTATCAAAATATGCCACCATTTTGTTGGTACCATCGTTGGCTATGGGTATCACTGCACAATGCATTTAAAATAGGGATGAGTATCCTCAATAAAATATTGTATCATGATATGTTGATACAACACAAGCGTATTGTGATAGTATCATCTTCTAATTTCTCAATTTGATAACATTTTTAAATCTTCATCATTTCACTATTTCTTGTGATAAAACATGATAAAATAGTAAAATATTCTTAAGGGGGACAAGGGTGTTCATTTTCATGCAGCATAATAGATTTGTTTGTCATTTATCTGACCTTTCCATACCAAAATCATAAAATTTCAAGCATTTAGGTGGTACTGATTCTCAAATTTTAGCAGAAATCAGAAAATGATATAAAAATTCTGATGTTTACTTCATCATCATTCAAACCCACTAATATATTTCTAGCAATAATTATAGGTTTCATTATGAGTGAGGCTTGTATATCACTTGTTATCAACTCGAGCTATTTAATTAGACAATAATAATTAACAAGCTTCAGCGAGTTAATTATTATTTGTAATTAAATAGCGAGAGTTGATAACAAGCAATATACAAACCTCACAACTTGTGAAACCTAATTCTCTTATGATAAATTTCATTTGTAAACTATTTGGTTAATATTGTGTTCTCCAAATTATGTTAAGTTGGGAGAATTTAGTTTGTTGTGTTTGTGAATACATGTACATTGAATATTGATTATGTACTTCAAACTTATCCTAATAATAATGAATGATAAGTCTAACAATAAATTTTTCCGTATATAAAGTAGAAACCAAACATTGATGAAGAAACTATGTTGCATTATATGCACATGTACACAACAATCAATAGCAATGACAAGTACATGGTTCAATACTGGTGACAAACCTGGGTATCTTTTAAGAAAGCTCGATTGAATTGAAATTAATATTACAGTTTTAAACATCTATAATAAACAGGATAAAAGTAATTTCTGGTCGTCAGTTGAGTGAAAATGTTACAAATTATTTGTTATTTAATGTAGGTGTAAATTTCTCTGTATCTGTGGTAACTTTTCCATGTGTCATTTTCCAATACACATTACATCAACACAGAAAGGAAACTTATTTTTAGCAATAAAATAATATATTTCAAAATGGCTAAAACATATTCATTCAACTTTTTGCATGGTTTTGGAGAATGAACTAATATGTGTGTACACACGAAGCTCATTTTTTTCATCTTTTCTTCTTTCAAAATAATGAAATGAGCATTGAATTAAAAATAACAAATGAATTTCCATGACGTGGTCAACCGTCAATTATGTAAATTGCATTCTCTTATGATGTGGCAGCAATATCGATTTCTTATACGACTAGATAATTTTCGTACCACTTAGTGATAACTTTTATTGTCATTTCAACAATGGCCTTTCATAAGATTAGATAACTATTCAGCCGTATTTTCATTGGTTGTTCTAGAGGTCACACATCGGGTGAAAACCGATTACTGAGAACAAATGTACATGTACATTTTGTACCAGTTATTCTTTTTTCTAACATTGCATGGGAAGTGCAAAACTTCAACTAGAATTAGGGAAACTATATAGGCATAGTTAGATCCCAGTGTTTCTATTGTATATAACTAGAACATAAAATAAATATACATGTTCATACATACCTGTTTCATGTAAAGCATTGTGTCACTGTTGTAGAGTTGAATACGGATGATAATAAAGAGAATGACAGCACTGATGGAAACTCTGTAACTACATGTAAACGTAGACTCACTAACCATTCAGCACGCAAATTTATGTTGCAGAAACTAGATGATGAAGGTGTAGAGCACAATCATATTAAACAGGTTAATATGAATTCATCTTTGATAGAATTTTGAAAATGTCTACACTCAGCTGCCATACAGCTCATTAAAATTATTGCAGATCGAGTTAACATATGTGTTATGGTCTCATGTTCATTTACTCCATATCCTTTCGTGAAATATTTAATACAGGAGTTTGTCTTTTATTGCAGTGTGGAGTTGGTAAAACAATTCCCCGTGGTA